>CM076580.1:359893941-360091771 GCA_034641835.2 Pinus albicaulis
TGCCGTTATTTGAAAAATACCAATCAAATCGAAATCCAATTTATTAAAAACAGATAGGAAAATTAATTTCTCATTTAGTAATTATTCTGCGCACAAAATACAGTTACGGCCATATCATACTGCTGATTAGGTGCTATTTGCAAATTACCAATAAAATCCAAATCCAATTTATTAAAAACAGATTGGCAGATTAAATTCTCATTTAGTAATTATTTTGTGCGCTGGTTAGCGTTTGAAACGAAATTAGTACTTTTGAGTGTTAAACCAGATTTACCATTCGTTGGTTCTACTTTATTCGCATTATGCGTCCATGTGATCAAAAACTATATTTATATGCCCAACTATAAAGGCCTTATAGTTCATTTCATTTGAGACCAAAGTTATTTTACTTTATGGTTCGAGCCAAGATAGTGTGTACTTGTACTAATTAAAAATACAGTTTAAATTGTACTCTGACAGCCATATCATATCGCAAAGTAGGTATTCTTTGCAAATTACCAAACAAATCCAAATCCAATTTATTAAAGATAAATGGGCTAATTAAATTCTCATTCGGTAATTATTTTAGCGGCTGGTTAGTTTTTGAGGAGAAATTGGTACGTTAGGAAAAATTAGTACTTTGAGTGTTAACTCATATTTTCCTCAGTCACCAATATGATTCACTCTTCACTCTATCTAAAGAGGCTTCCAATTTGCCAAATTTTGATAAAATTTATTTGAAATTTATGGAAATTTAGATTACAAATTTAAAGTGTCAAAATTTTAGAAGGTGAACCAATATCTACAAGAAACAAGGGGGGATTATAAAGATATATATGGATATAAAATATGCTAGGTGGATATGGAGAGAATCGTAACCTTACCTACTAGTTAGTTACTTACCACCTTCCCTAGATAGTTTGCAAAAGCGTGCACTAATTGGGCGCTGGATGTTTGTTGATGGACATGAGATAGACATGATGGAATGGGCAAAGAAAGTTTGGAGCCCCATTTGTTGGATATACCCCAAAGGTCAGCCTGCTCCTAAATAATTGGTATAGTATCCATTTTACAAACGAAAAAGATGTTGCCTTGATTGTTAACAAGCCATGGGTTCGTGGAATGAGTTTCTTGCAACTTCTGCCCTGGTATCTCGAGTTTAACCCAATCTTGGAGGCTCCAAAGAATAGGACGGTGTGGGTAAAACTCCCGGGCCTCCCGCTAGAGTTCTGGACGCTTAAAGCCTTAAGGGCCATTGGAAATTCCATTGGATGCACGAAATACATCGACCCTAGTATTCTTGGAGCCAGTGACAAATGCATTGCTTGAATATTAGTCGAATTGGTCTTCTCTAGAGGCTTGCCCGGGGATATTGACCTCGTTTGGGGTCCGAGAAGACACAGGCAAAGGGTGGATTATTGGGGCGTGCCATTCCGTTGTTTGGTTTGCCACAGCATCGGCCATTTGAAAAGTAACTGCGCCCGGCGGCACAGTGGTCCTCGATGGGGCAATCAAAGGTCTGATGGGGAAAATCGAAAGCTGACTTCAAAGGAACGACAGAATGTCTTCCCATCAGGTATTTCTACTCTTGCGGCTTCTGGTGTTGATTTATCTGCTGATGATAGTACACAATGTGGGGTGTTATCTCCACCATTCCGGGAGTTTAACCCTCCTGATGATTCTAGACAACGAACAACTCCTTTTGACTCTAAAGACAAAAATGTTTTTAATCCACCGGTGAATTCCGGTACGCCCGTGCATTTAGTACCCGAAGTAAATCTTGTATCGACTATCGAGCCAATGGATAAAATGGATTTTGTCTCTATTGCTCTTGCTGACCGCCAAAAAACCTGCCCCATCACTATGCCATTATATACCTCCCCATCCATGCCGCCCCTAGAATGCACATCCCCTCCCCCCTCTCCTCCCTCTCCACATAATATTGAGAATGTGGACTTATCGAACTCACCTGATGTCTCTATTTCTCTTGCTATCCACCATCAAACCTGCCCCACCACTGCTCCAATATATACCTCCTCGTCCATGCCTGCCCTAGAATGCGCTTCCCCTCCCCCCTCTCCTCCCTCTCCACATAATATTGAGAATGTGAACTTATCGGACTCACCTATAAATACTGTTGGATGTGACAGTGAATCCCTATTATACAACCCGAACCTTGACTTCGCTGCGCTCACTATTTTTAATAATATCTCTAAGAGTCCTAATATTGTCATTTCACTGGCATCAGGTTGCAATATTACGGTGAGGAAAAAAACGAAGTCTGCATCCAGACACTTCAGAGGGAGGCCGAAAACAAAATCCCTTTTCCGGGATGAACTCCATGATCTCAGGGAGGTTCCTATATTTTCATTAGATGATCTCAGAGCTATTAGACCTAGCGACCCTCCTAGGGTCGCCAAAGGACTTACATCCTCTCCTTGAACTTAAGGGGCATGGGCGAATCCTCTAAACAACTTCACCTCTGAGATTTGCTGGGGGAGATGATGACGGAGATTGTTTTAATGTAGGAGACTTTATATGATAGTAACAAGTCCTATTTTTCGTTTTCTTTCTATATGCTCTGGTTGGTATGCCACTGCGGTAAATGCAGAGGGACGTGCGAGGGGTCTATTTTGGCTTTCTGGGATCCAGCCTGTGCAATTTTCGGCGTTGTGCAATTTTCTCCCAAATGCAAGCGAGCCTGTATATTGACTGATGCAGTGGTGAGCTGTGGATGTTGTGGCACCATTGCTTGTTATTCTGTTTTATATACTTTTCGACTTCTCTGTCAGCAACAAGCGAGCCTGTGTTTTTGTGGACTATTGGCGACTGTGGATTCTGATGGATTTCTTATAATTGAAAATGTCAGTTTCTCCATAAGCGGATCCCATCACTCATCATCTGGAAAGTACACTATATGGTGGTCTCGTATTCGCTATATGTTTTGATCAGGCCTTGGCACCCATTTTTCCCTTTTAATTTGTCGATTATGGGGTTCTTTGGTGTCATTGTTTTGTCCTAAATCTTCTGTCTTCTCCTGATAATATCTGTTTTTAAATGTGGAACCATTGCTGGCTATGTTGTTCAATATTGGACACCTGCAAATGTAGACTGATGTATGTGATGTGAAGTTTCTGTTTTTGCTCTTGCAAATCATGTGCTTCGATCATCATCTGGTTGGATTTTCGCTCTGAATTATGGACTATTTATATATTATAATATAACAACGGTTTTTTTCTTCTGAAAAAAAAAAAGATAGTTGTTCAATAAACGCCTCTTCTCCATAGAACCTCGTAAGGTCTCTCTCCCAAGGCGTTTACCCTCGTTAATGCTATAGGATTTCCTCATCCTCATAACATTAATTCATGTTATCTCTCCAGGCACTGAAGTGACTAATCTGGTAGGGGGCCCCTCAAAGAACTTTTACTATTAATTTTTTTGAGAAAAAAATAATAAGATAAGGAAAATTTGAAGCTCTGTAGACAACCATGACAAGAATTGAAAACTTAAAATATGCGTAGCAGAGGATTGATCTTCTCAATATTACGAATGAGTTAAATAGGATTACATTGGAAACATCAATAACAAATAACCGGAGTGAAACTCGACTTAAATTGTACTAAATTAAATTGAACTGGGACACATGGATGGATGGTTTCGACACCTAGCAGTTGGTTGGAATTAGATTCACCAACACTCCCCCTTAATTACAACCACATAAAAATTTAATTAAGATACCTGTTGGTCTATGTCTCAACGAGGCTTACAATTTTAAAAAATTTACTTCAACTGGATTTAGTTTTCTTCTTCTCTTCTTCCAGATTCTATAGCCTCTAAATCATTTCAACATTTTCTTCTTGTTGTATTCTTCAATACTCAGATTGTTCATTTGCTGGTGCAGGTCTTCTATTGTTCCAGGTTGTCTAAGCATGTCCTGGACATCTTGAAGAAATGACTTGTATGTGGGCTGCTGCCACATATTGTCTTATGTATTGCGATTTTCATCATCAATGAGCTGCAACATAAGATCAAAATAATATTTTATCTCTTCAAAACTCCAATACCTCAAAATTTCATTGACATGTTCGTCATGTATGCTATCTTCAACATTCATATCTACAACTTTTGTGTAGACCTCATCTAGACATGGTGTTTCAAGCCATGTTTCAAGGAACTTTAACTCTTTTTCATAATCGATCTGTTTACTTGCACATTAGAAATCAATGGTAAGTGTACAAACATTTCCAAAACCACATTGGTTTTGTTCCTTCTTCTCTACAATGGAAACTTTCTCCTGTTATGCTTCATTCTTTGCTTCTGCCTCTATCTCTGTTGTGTTTTTACTTTGCAAAATTATTTTTTTGCATCTGTATTTATCTCTGTTTATGTATCTGTCTTTATCTTCGTCTTTGTGTCTGTATCTATCTTTTCATCACTAACCTGTGCTACTGCAAACAGGTTGTCTTCCACTGATTGAAGTGGGATTATCTCAGAAAATAACATCATGTTGATATCACGTTTTTGTTGCATCATCTGCAACCAGTCATCATTAGCTAACAAATATTGATCAAATTTTGTATCAACAATATTAATCGTTGGATACCATAACATTGACTGCTTCAAAAGAAATTTCACTCTCATCAACAAGTTGTGTTGCTCGATTCACCAAATATTCATCGGCAAGCTCCGTTGATGGATTCACCATATCAGCATTAGTAAGCTCTGTTGTTGGAATCAATCAACAAGCTCCGTTGCTAGAATCACCAAGTCGTCATCAGCAAGCTGTGCTGCTGACATCACCAAGTCGTCACCAACAAGCTGTGTTGGATTCACCAAATTTTCGTCAGCAAGCTCCGTTGCTAGAATAGCTAAATCATCATCAACAAGTTTTGTTGCTAGATTCATCAAATATTCATCCACTTGTCGTTGTGCACAATGGGGTTCATGGGCATCTTTGTGCTCTCTCTCGGATGCTTTTGAAATTTCTTCATAGAAATCATCCACTTGTGGCCGAGTCTTTTCATCTCATTGTAGATCTACTATATATCCACCTTCATCTTCATCTTCATATTCAATGCTCCCCTTTGTACCAAAACACTTCTCAAGGGTATCCCATGCCTCCTTGGCTGTCTTGGCATCTCAAAATCAGAGAGAGAATGCTATCATCAACAAATTGTTTTATGCATTTTAATGCAAAGGCGTCATTTTGCCTCTTCACTTCCAGATCTAAAAGGATCTCAAACATCTGATGTTGTCTCTTTAGCCTCTTGGCCTTTCCCATTTGTTGAGTATTCGTTGACTAGGGCTCAAAAAGAAAAATGATTTGTAGACATTTTTTTTTTGTGGTGGCTTCTTCGCTTCTCTTCCACAAACAAATGGATTTTCAATTTCTCTACAACTCCAACTCTTTTACAAAACTTTTCACAAATTCACCTTCCATTTATTATTAAGAAAATATTTCAATGCTCACAACTCATTTGAACAACTCCCCTTAATAATACCTGTTCAAAAATCTGAATATCTTTTTTTTGAAGAAAAATAATGCAACACCCCCTTTTTTTAATAACACATTTCAATAAAAAATACACCTCCTTAAAATAAATCTCTTATCCTTCATAACACATTCAAGTTTTTATTAAAGAAAAACTTTAAAAAAAAAATCATAAAACCTCCCTTTTTAAAATCACCTTTTTAAAAGGCTCTTTCCTTCAATGAAAAAGCTTACGAATATGATAACCCCTTAAATAACTTTCTTTAAAAAAAAAAAGTTCCTTTTTTTTCAAATATGAACTTACTGTTATGGATTTTGGCTAGTATTGCTTGAAAGCTATAACGCAATGCACTCGCCTATACCCGCAATAGCCTAAAAACGGTGATTTGACTAACTTCATTTTTTTGTAAACTAAACGATGACGATAAAATCATTCGAACCAACAGAGAGTAAATCGAAGCGATGGGTGTTGTCAAAGGCTCACGCGCAAAACCTACTCCTAAAAACATAGGAAATGCCGAACTGTGAGCAGAATAGTGAAGGTCGGATTGTAGTTTTCGGTGGGGAGGATCGCCATATATCTCAAGAAGGGGCGATATGCTAAGCGCGTTGGAGGCGGCGCGTCCATCTACACTTATGTTGTATTGGAATATCTCGCCGCCGAGGTGTTGAAATTGGCCGAAGATGCAGCTCGTGGCAAGAAGAAGTCGATGACTGTTATCGGCACCCATCCATCGTACATTTGCGGTGTTGAACATGTTGGGATCAAAATGGCATAATTTTTATCTTGATCAACTCGACTATCTTGTTGGCATCCGCGCTGGCGTGTCTGTTCCTCCAGAAAACGTGTTAATCGACGTCTTTTCAATTTAAAAAAAAATCCGCTGCTCCAAAAAAAACTTCTGGAGCTCTAATTGCCTCAATGTATTATCTTTGCTTTAGATTTAAAAAAATCTTAGTTGTCTTCTCAAACTTGTTTCGTTTTTCTCTCTGCTGCTTCAATTTCGCTCACGTTGTTGCTCTCTCAAGGAGTTTTATGCAAACTAGCTCTAATACCATGACAATAATTGAAAACTAAAAAGATTGGGAAGAGAGGATTACTTTTCCCAAAATTACTAATGAGTTAAATAGAATTACATTGGAAACATCAGTAATAAATAATTGGAGTGAAACTAGACTTAACGTGTACTGGGACACATGGATGGATGGTTTCGACACCTAGCAGTGGGTTGGAATTAGATTCTCCAACAAACCCATGAATGAATAGGCCAATAATTCTTTGATATGATAACATAATAACAGAAAACATTATTATCATGAAATCCATATTTATTTGTCGTAGTCTTAAAAAAACCCACAGAATAACCCATAAATTCCTGTAAAATTTTGAAAAATTCCAGCAATGACTTTCTTGTTTAAATTTGTTAAATTATAGTATTTTGGGTTCCCTAAGGGTTTTTGATGGTGTTGATTCCATTTCCACCATCAAAAATGCAATTCAAACACTCCAACTACCTGATTTTTTGAAAATTTGTTCATCAGATACTAGAAAAAAACTGTCGTCTAGGCTATTCTGTTGTGTCTGTAGACAACTCCTATTTATTTACCATATCAATCAAAGCCTTGATATAAGAAAATATGAAAATAATGTTAAAGATTTAGTTTAGACTTAGTTAGTAATCGATTTTCAAATTCAGTTAAATTGTTTTCCCTATAACTGTCCATGTGAGTGTATATATATTTCTCCTCTAATAAATCTGGTGTGCGCTCAATAATTAGTCCGCTATCTTATTTAATTTTGTTTTCTTAGCAATTAGTCTATTGTCTTCTTTAATTCTTTCATGGTATCAGAGCCATTAGGTTTCTGCGTGGGAAAAGGCATTCGAACTTGCTGGAGCGGCTTAGTGCTGGGCATTCCAAGGAGTAGAGAAGAAAGGCATTCATGGTATCAAGGACTTGCTTCCTTCTTGCTACGTTAGAGAGTGAGCCTATTTGCTGTAGAATCAAGGACTTGCTTCCTTCTTTCTGCTTTTGAGAGTGATCCTATGGGCATTCCAAGGAGCAGAGAAGAAAGAGCCACCTATTTGCTGTAGAATCAAGGACTTTCTTCCTTCTTGATGCGTCCGAGAGTGAGCCTATTTTCTGTAGAATCAAGGACTTGCTTCCTTCTTGCTACGTTCGAGAGTGAGCCTATTTGTTTTAGAATCAAGGACTTGCTTCCTCTTCTTGCTGCATTCGAGAGTGAGCCTATTTGTTGTAGAATCAAGGACTTGCTTCCTCTTCTTTCTGTGTTCGAGAGTGAGGAGACTCTGTTTCTCTGCCGAAGAGAAAAGAGCAACGTTTGACCCTGCTGTGTGTGTGGAGAGGATGCAGAGCTTTATTACTGATGATTATATTAATTTGAGGTCATATTTACTCTATGAATTTAAAGCATGAAGAAATCTGTTATTGCTGCAGTTTTTTATTGAGCTCGTTTTGAATTTAGTGGAGTGTCTTTTTTCCTCTTGCTTGTTATTTTGTCCTTGGAGATATTGAAACACGGGTTTGTGGGGTCTTATTGAAGCCTTGTGTTGTGTAGTTAATACTGTTTATTAGTTATGCCGCATTTCTATTTCCCTTTGTTCTTGTTTGGTCCTGAATTAGAGGAATACCGCATTTTGCATGAATATTTGTTGCCAAGTTACAACATGGAGATTGTATTGTAGTAATACATGTTGTTTTTAAATTTGTTTTCTACTGGAAAAGAGAGTGCAGAAAAGGTGTTTTAAATATGTAAATTTCTCGTTGTTCCAAACAGGGCTTCGACGAGTCAGTTTGCCATTCTTACGCCTCTATTTAGTGGGAAAAATTATGATTTTTGGAGCCTTAAAATGCAAGCATGCTTACAAGGCTTAGGGTATTGGGAATCAATAGATTTAGGGTTCACAGAACCTGATGCAAATACAATTTCTAGAATGAATGCTGCTCAAAGAAAACAATTTGATGAACTTCAACAGAAAGAAGGTAGAGCGAAGTCGTGCATTTTAAATTCTTTAGATGATTCTATTTTTCCTAAAACTACTGTTGCTAAGACTGCTAAGTCAATATGGGATATAATTAAGGTTTCTTATCAAGGAAATGATAAAGTAAAAATGGTAAAGTTATAGACTCTTAGAACACAATTTGAAACACTTAAAATGACTGAATCAGAAATAGTTGATCAGTTCATGACTAAAGTTATGGGTATTGTTAATAAGATTCAAATTAATGATGAAGAACTTGATGACCAAATAATTGTGGAAAAAATTCTTAGATGTTTGCCTAAAAAATTTGACATGATAGTTACTCTTTTTGAGTCGAGAGAATTAAAAAAATTGTCTGTGGAAGAATTAACTGGTTCTTTGTCGGCTCATGAAGCAAGAATTAATTTAGATGTCAGTACTTTAGATCATGCTTTCAAATCTAAAGCTTCTGTGGATAGAGGTAGAGGCAAAGGTTTTTGTGGAAAGAGAGGAAGAGGTAGATGACAGTCTCAGTCTAATGATAGATCACAGGTAACTCAAACACATTCAGAGCAGTCTCAAACTGATCATGGTTGTAGGTGGATAGATAAATAAAAAATTCAGTGGACCACTACTGCAAAAAATATTTCCATTATGAGTCTGAATGTTGAAAATTACAATATGTTTTAAGTAAAAACAAAGCCAATGTCACAAACACTCAATGCGAAACATCAGATGCTTTATTTTTGGCATGCCAAGTGACTGTGCAAGTACCTAATAAAGATGTTTGGTTGGTAGACAGAGGATGTAGTAATCATATGACTGGTCATAATGATATGTTTTCTCATCTTGATACATCTTTTATTTCCTCTATTGGTTTGGGTGATGATTGCCAGGTTAAAGCTTCAGGAAAGGGTGTTGTACCTGTCTTAACCAAAAAAAATGTTCTAAAGAATATATATGATGTTTATTATGTACCCAATTTCAAGCATAATGTTTTGAGTGTTGGTCAGTTAAATGCACATGGTTATGATGTTAGCTTTCACAACACTACTTACACGATTTCTAATAAACATAAGTCTCTTGTTGCAAAGATTCCTATGACAAAGAACAGGTTGTATCAATTACGATTGAAAAGTGAGAAGTTGTATGTACATAATGTTTCAATGCCAACTAACTCTGACCTGTGGCATTTTCGATGTGGTCATTTGCCTATCAAAAGTATGAGTTTGTTGCAAAGACAGACTATGGTGAAAGGTTTTCCTACTTTGTCTGATCATATCTCTTCTTGTACAAGTTCTATAATGGGTAAACATAAACGCGATAGTTTTTCTTTGGCCTCTTATAGAGCTAAAGAACAACTAGAGTTAGTGCATACAGATTTGTGCAGTCCAATGCACAAAAAATCAGTTGCTGGCAGTCTCTATTTTCTTACTTTCATTGATGATTTTAGCAGGAAAATTTGGGTTTATTTCATCAAATACAAATATGAAACTTTTTCCAAGTTTAAGGAGTTCAAAGCCGAGGTTGAAAAACAGAGCGGCAAGTTTATTAAAATTCTCAGGTCTGATAAAGGAGGTGAGTATGAATCTGATTTTTGCAAACAACATGGTATTAAAAAACAAACTACAAATAGTTATACTCTGCAGCAGAATGGAGTCGAGGAAAGAAAGAATCAGACAATTATGAATATGGCTCGAAGTTTTCTCAAAACACGAATTTTTTCTAAAGATTTATGGGCTAAAGCAGTTGCATGTTTGGTATACATTTTAAATAGATCACCAACTTCCAGTGTTCAAAGTTTTGTACCTGAAAAAGCATGGAGTGGACAAAAGGTAACTGTTTCACACTTTATCATATTTGGTTGTATTGCTTTTGCTCATGTTCCAGAATAACTGAGAAAACAACTTGATTATAGGAGTGAAAAGTATATTTTTATAGGATATAGTGATCAATCTAAAGCATACAGATTGTTTAATCCTATAACTAAGAAGTTTTTCGTAAGTCGAGATGTGAAATTTCTGGAAAACAAGTCTTGGAATGAAATGGAGAACAATACTTGTCCTAATCCTTTTATTCTGTTAGACGAACATCAAACACCTGCAACAAGCACTCCAAGGTTACAGGTTCAAGACAAAACCAATAGTAGTTCATCAAGCAGTAGCAGTCATCATCTTTTGAGTCTAATTCTGATAATCCTAAAATGAGGAACTTAAGTGATATTTATGCACAAAATGATGTTGATGATATTGGAAAATTTTCATTTCTTTCATTTCAACCTACTTGTTTTGAAGAGACTATAAAGGAAAAAGAATGGGTAGATGCAATGAATAATGAAATCGATGCTATTGAAAGAAATCAAACTTGGGATTTGGTTAATCTACCTGATGATAAAAATTTTATAAGTGTCAAATGGGTTTTTAAAACAAAGTTAAATGAGAGAGGTGAAGTTGATAAGCACAAAGCAAGATTAGTTGCCAAAGGTTTTTCACAACAACCTGGCATAGATTATGATGAAACATTTGCACCTGTAGCAAGAATTGATACTGTTCGATTTCATGTATTAGCTATTGCAGCACAAAAAAAGTGGCCGATTTACTAAATGGATGTAAAGTCTGCTTTTTTGAATGGTGTTTTGAATGAAGAAGTGTATGTTGATCAGCCACCCGGTTTTGAAATCAAAAATCAAGAACATAAAGTGTACAGGTTGAAGAAAGCTTTTTATGGCTTGAAGCAAGCTCCAAGAGCTTGGTACAGCCGAATAGACCATTACTTGCTGAATAACGGTTTTAGAAGGAACAACCATGAGCCCACTTTGTATATCAAGAATGATCATCAAGGTAATATTTTGATACTGTGTCTTTATGTTGATGACATAATTTATACAGGTAACATGCAGTTAGATGAATTTAAAGCTGCAAGGAAAAATGAATTTGAAATGACAAATCTTGGATTAATGAGATACTTCTTAGGTATTGAAGTGAAACAAACACACGATGGTATGTTTATGAGTCAACATAAGTATGCTACTGACATTTTGAAAAATTTTAAGATGGACAGGTGTAAATCGGTGGATACTCCTATTGAAGTTGGTACAAAGTTAAGTAAAAATGATGTGGGTACTATTGTTAATGCGACTTTGTATAAGCAACTTGCTGGTAGTATTATGTATCTTACTGCTACTAGACCTGATATAGCATTTGCAACTAGTTATAGTTCCAGGTTGATGGAATCTCCTAAAGACTGTCATTTGAAAGCTGGAAAAAGGGTGTTAAGATACATTGCAGGTACATCTACTTATGGTTTATCGTATGCAACCTCTACAGACAGTAAGCTTGTTGGTTATACGGACAGTGATTATGCAGGTTGTATTGATGATCGGAAAAGCACTTCTGGCTGTGTTTTTTAATTTGGCAGAAACTTGATCTCGTGGTCATCCAAAAAGCATCCCATAGTTGCGTTATCTTCAACAGAAGCCGAGTACGTTGCAGCAAATTCAACATCATGTCAAGCAGTGTGGCTAAAGAGACTTCTCTCTGAATTCGGATACAAAGAAAATGAACCTATTTCAATCCTTTGTGACAACACTTCCGCTATTTCCTTGTCAAAGAACAATGTCTTTCATCAAAAGAGCAAACATATCGACACTCATTTTCACTTCATTCGTGAACTCGTCAAGAATGGTGAAATTGTTCTCAAATTTTGTGATTCCAAGGAGCAGTTAGCGGATATTTTCACCAAACCGCTAGGAAAAGTTAATTTTGAATTTCAATGTCAAAAGTTAGGAATAAAACAATGTGACCCTCAAAATTCAGGGGGAGTGTTAAAATTTTAGTTTAGACTTAGTTAGTAATCAATTTTCAAATTTAGTTATATTGTTTTCCCTATAACTGTCCATGTGAGTATATATATTTCTCCTCTAATAAATCTGCTATGCGCTCAACAATTAGTCTGTTGTCTTCTTTAATTCTGTCAAATAAGATAATTTATATTACAAATATATCAGAAAGTAAAATATTAAAGTAACATTCTTACTAATAAAAACACAGCTAAACATATTTCGTAGACTATAGTCTTATTAATGCAATTAGGCAATATATGTCCACCATTAGATTTAAGCAAATTTAAATCAAACAATAAACACTACCTAACCACATTAATAAAACTATAACCTATAACTTCAACCACAATAAATAAGCAAATAAACGAATATCTAACATCTTGACTTTTTTTTTTTAAAAATCATAAACAATCCAATCAAATTATTAAACATAAAACCTTTGATGTAAAGCCTCATCTTGGTTGTCACGTTAAAATGACTTTACGATTTTATATATATATATATATATACATATTTCTCATTTAGATTGCATGTTTTCGCTGAGAATCAACTTTATATATATCGTTTAGATTGGATGTTTTGCTGAGTTCCAAACCTGTCACAATCATTTACATGAACCAGAGACATTATTCGATACGGGACCAAAAAAATTATATCAACAGAAGGTGTTACATTTAGATTTGGAAAGTTATAATATTAGAAAATAAAAAATTTCAATATTTATAAATATTGAAAAACAAGGCATGACCGTTTCACATGGAAAATTTTGATTATTGAAAATTTTTTTTTTGTAAATTAGGTGGTGTCTTTCTATTTTCTATTTATAATTGAAGGACAAGCTACAATATAATATTCATACTTTGGCCTCAACCTGCCCGTAGGAAACCAGGTCCGTTGGCCATCTAAGTGCATTGAAATCTTGCCAAAATTGAAATTGTCTCTTTCTTCTATACATCGCATTAGCTAACTGTCCTACTACTTCAACATGTTCAAGCATATAACATAAAATAAGTTCACATATTTCCAAAAAAACCATAAAGAAGAATACTATAAAAACTAGACATCTGAAGAGGAAACTGGGGCTGGGTCCTTAGCATGAGACCCAAGCATGTCAACCTGTTGCATCTGCTGGAGCAACTTCTCCATACGTCCCATCCTGTCTTCCATTCTCTGAATGCGGTCAGTTGTTTGGTATTGGGTAATTTTAATATGCTGCAGGTGGTTTTCAATATTCTCCAACAGATCTTTGAGGAACAGTTCTGTCTTTGGCTGAACTTTGAACTCTGGAGGATGTGCACTTTGTATTGCTTTTGCCAGAAGACATTTAATTAACCAATATGTATGAATGGTTTGGTTAAATAAAGTAAGGCGGCCTCAGGTGTTGCCAGGATCCTGGATGAAATCAAGAATTTCAGCTTCAGCTTCGTTGTCTTCAAGGTCTGTCTGCAGATCTCTTTCCCAACCACGAATTTGATTACGGGTTGGAGAGGAATTGCCTAAAATGTAGTTCACTACAAGATTTTCCAAATGCTCCTGGTTAGTTTTTCTTCCTCGTTTCTTTGGCACATGTTCCTGTTGTATCTTTTGCTTACCCTTGGCTGTTTCAGAACGCAGACAGTGTTTCCCCATGATGACTTTGTTCCTATTCAGGATAACAGACAGACAAGTAATAACCGGAGTAATAACCAGAGTACAGATGGACCCTTTGTTTTCATTAATTTCTGTTATAGATTTCAACTGAGAGCGATTCCTAAACTGAGGGGTAGACTTTAACTGAATGATTCTATCCCTAGAGCCATAGCCGAAGTAAATCCTAACAGCCTGGGTCATCTTCCGCCACAAAGCCTTGAATACATGCGTTTCCAAAATCGAAACAGAGAACGAGCAGAACAAAGAATAAGAAACACGGAAAATGTTAACCACAAACACTAGGTAGTTGATAAGCCAGAGAGCAAGCTTATGGGGTGCTTGAATACGGGGTTGAGCGCGACTGCAGCGAAGTCTGGAAGGAAGAGAGCATGCGGTAGGCGCCAAGATTATAACCAAACAAAAACAAGGAATTTGCAGACCCATTTTAACATGAAAATTGTAAGGAAGAGAGCATCCGGTAGGCTCCAAAACTATAACCAGACAAGAATCAGAACCTTGCAGACCCATTATACCATGAAGGCGCATCACACACCAAGCTTCCCGTAAGCTGTGACTATTTGTGGGTATGGCATTACAGATACAGAGACTAAAATATAAACAAGGGTCCCGAAAACAGGGTTGGAACAGACCCATTATACCATGAAGACGCATCACACACAAAGCTTCCTGTAAATTGTGGCTATTTGTGGGTATGGCATTACAGATACAGCGACTGAGATATAAACAAGGGTCCCGAAAACAGGGATGGACAGGGTTTTTTGGTGGTGTAAAAGACCAAAAAAACGATATTGAATTCCAGACAAACCGACAATAATCAAGCCAGGTCCTACTATGAATTAGATGATTCATGGAAATGAGGATAGAGACTGATACATACCCAGCCACAGTTGCGAAATTGACAGGATGAGCGCGCCTCCTCTTCGTCTCCCAAGCTCTTGCATGCAGCAAGCTTTGCATGAGCGTTTTGGGCGAGGGAGTGCGAAAACTTACCTTAAACATAACTTCTGTCCCGGGCGCTGACAGGCCAGCATGACATGATCGCTGCATAATTAAACCAACGCAAGTGAACACCCAAACTATTGATGGAGCTTGGCGGTGCATCATCATAGTTATTAATTGTCTGAAGGGTGGTGTGCCGTCAAATTGCCACGGATTCTCCTGTTCGCCAGATGTTCACCCCGATCGGGGGGTTGGAGGTCTTTGTTCACAATCAGTTGGAGAGAGTGTAGCTCAACATCCCAGATTGCATCGTTAGGACGAGCGTCAATGGATCGCTTTGTATTTTGACATCCCCAATTAGCCAAGTAATCCGTTGCAGCATTTCCTTTTCTTTTGATGTGGCTGGGGATTAAATACTGAATTTGATTGAGCAATTTACTTACCTCTTCGATGAGTGCTGCAGTCCTCCAGCTTTGGGATATTTTCTCCCAAGGTGTGCCTTGTTTGAGTTTCTGGATAACTCCAGTTACCATGGCTGAATCTCCTTCAACAATAATTCTCTGGTAGTTTTCTCTGACAGCTATGAGGATGCCTTGATTTACCGCCATAAGCTCTGCTTCATTGTTTGTGGCATGGCCCAAATCAACTGCATAAAAACGACAAACTGCTCCTTGGGAGTTACGGAATATCCCACCTGCTCCAGCTTGACCCGGGTTACCTTTGGAGGCTCCATCGTAATTAAGTTTGACAAAACCTGGTTGAGGGGGTGACCAGTGTTCCTCTATAGTTTGTTCCGGGGGCTTATATTTCCAGAGTCCTTTATAAAGCATCTGAGGTTTTAAGTTGAGTTGCTCTAAAATCTGGGATTCTATCCCCACCGTTTGCCAGTCTTCATCTGACCATCTTTCAACAAGGATTGTTTCACGGATGTTTTCAATGGAACGTTGCCAGATGTGCTGCAATGGTTGGGCTGTTTCTTGGAAGATTCTATGGTTCCTTTCTTTCCAAATGTTCCAGAGGAGGAAACCTAATGAGAGGGTCCATGCTCTATTAATTACTTGACAGTGATACCGTCCTTTCCTCCAGTTAGTAATGGTTTCAACAATACTATCATTGTTTTTATCCGTTTGGTGGAACAGAAGCTCCAAGTTTCTCCAGATCGGCTGCACCAAAGGACAAGTATTGAGAAGATGTTTAGTCGTTTCACTCTCCGCATGGCAGAGCGCGCAATAAGACGGTCCTATCATACCCCTTTTCTGTAGGTTCTCCCAAGTGAGGAACCTGCGATGGCTTAAAAGCCACAAGAAGTATTCTACTTTAGGCCAATGTTTTAGTGCCCATATGTTTTTCCACAGCGGCCGAGCAATATTCTGAAGTTGTTGGGAGTGGATGTAGTATCCCTTTTTAATTGTGAACTGCCCTTTTGTTGTGTATCCCCATCTCAATATATCTGACCCTGCAACTCGTCTAAGTTTCCTTGTTTTCAGTTCTTTGGTGAAATTGTCCCATTGTTGTGTGGCTGGGGCTACCTCCCATCCATTCTTATCTTTCCACTTTCTCCAGACATCATTATTATTTGGACACCAATAATGCTGTACTAAACACTGAGTTGGTGTGTTTGTGTATAAGAAGATTTCCCCCAAGTCTAAGCGAGTAAACAATTTTTCTCTTTGTTGCCATGAGTCTTCCCAAAATAGGGCTGTACCTCCTCTCTTATCTCCTAGAAGCTGTGCATTCTGATTAAATGCCTATTTGTGGTGGCCAAATTCCAGATTAAAGAGCCTTTTGGGACTGTGTCTATCTTCAATCTGCCAGAGATTGTGTGTGGCATAACATATTTAGTTTGCCAGATGTTCTTCCATAGATCCGGCCCTCCCAATAGCCAGCGCCACCATAACTTAGCTCCGAGTACATTATTCAAAATGAAAGGGTCTCTAAGGCTAAGCCCTCCTGCTATCTTTAGTTGAAGTAGTTTATCCCACGATACAAGAGCCCATTTCCTTTTGTCTTGTGCTCCCTGCCATAAAAATTTGTTGAACATGGATACCAATGTAGAGCAAATGCCTTTCGGACATGCTCTGCCAGATAGTTGGTATACTGGTAAGGCTTGAAGGACCGATTTCAGCATATTAGGCGCCCAGGTGCATTCAAGGCTCTGAATGCCCAATTCTGGATTCTTTTCTCCACTCTTGTAAGAATGTCTTGCAACAAAAAAAATAACATTTTTAACATTGTAATTATTTTCAGAAATTTTTTTAATAATCATACACAAAATAAGTTTTATAACATTTTTATCTAAATATCTAATGAAGAGAATTTGTTTTTTAAAATACTATAATATTTTAATATATAATGATATATCATATTAACAAAATAATTTAGTAATTAAAAAAATAATGTTTTTTAATTAAGACTTATTTACATAATTTGTAGATAATTGTGTATTGAAATAGTTTTTACAATATCAAACTTTCGATCTGGGGTTTGCCTTTTTAATAATCAAAACTTTCCATGTGAAACGATAATGCCTTGTTTTTTAATAATTATAACTTTCCAAATCTAAATTTAACACCTTCCGTTGATAATTTTTTTGGTCCCGTATCGAATAATGTCTCTAGGTTCATGGAAATTATTGTGACAGGTTTGGGACCTGAATTTAGATAAATACCCAAGTATTTATCTAAATTCAGGTCCCAAACAGATTGTGACAGGTTTGGGACCTGAATTTAGATAAATACTTGGGTATTTATCTAAGATCAGTCCCAAACTGTCGCAATAATTTCCGCAGACCAGAGACGTTATTCGATGCAGAGACAAAAAAATTAGATCGGCCGGAAGGTGTTAAATTAGATTTTGGAAACCTCTGTATTAGAAGAACTTTGTTTCCTTTTCACAGGGAAAAACGATTGTGAAAAACACACGCACTAGATTGAAAGTTTGATATTGTAAAAACTATTTCGATATACAATTATTTACAAATTAGGTAAAGTGGTAATTAAACCAATATTATTTTTTTAATTACTAAATTATTTTATTAATATGAAATGTCATTATATATTAAAATATTATTGTATATTAAATTAACAAATTCTCTTTCGGAGATGTTTAGATAAAAATGTTATAAAACTTATTTTAATATTTATGATTATTAAAAAAACATATGAAATAATTACAACATTAAAAAAAAAATGTTGTTTTTTTCAATTATTTGCCCATTCAATTAATAAGAATGTTACTTTAAGTGGTGAAGACAAATTCTTCGCATCAATTTAAAATGTTAGATGACATTGTTTTTATATTATAAAATAATTTTATTATAATAAATATATTTATATTCTTTAATAAGAATATAGATAAATTTATGAGAAAAATATTATATGTTTTACAATAAGTGAGAGAAGGGTTTATAGGGATTACACACTTATGAAAGAAGGATTTACCTAAATAATAGGGGCTAATTCCTAAGGAAATAATACAAGGAAATAAAAGTTTGGCAGGAAGGAAAATTAGCTAAGTATTGGCTAAGTATTAAGTAGTGGCTTTCGCCTAGATATATCCGCATGTTATGTGTATTGATTCAAGTTACATGTTTTTTATATTTCTTCTCAATCGTGAATTGATTTCTGCAAATGAGTAGAGTAGATTTGAGTCTTATGTTTTAGAACATTACATGAGAAGTATTGAATCTACAATTGATTTCTACATGCAAGGTCGACTACATAGAGGTATTTTTAGATAGTGAGCTAGAGGAGGAGGATGCATACCAGGAGGTAGATGCATGCGAGGGTGAACCTCAGAGCTTGGGAGGAGGTGGCCCACCCCACATAGTGGAGGATATTTCTTACCCACTGCTAGAGTTATTGATTCACTTCGGGGAGTTCTGAAGTATTTGACAATGTGGATCAAAGGAACGGTGCAAGGGAAACATGTATTCATGTTGGTGGAGAGTGGGGCAACCCATAATTTTGTTGATGCATAGTTGGTGGAGCATAGAGGCATTCAGATAAAGGGTTTCGAGGGATTTTCAGTACTAGTGCGAGGAGATAGGACTATGCAATTTACCTAGTATGCTCCCAACTTGACAGTGACCATGGGGAACTATTCGATGACATACCATTTCTTCATGGTGGATGTTCCGAACACCAATGTGGTGATGGAAATTCATTGGTTGTATTCTCTTGGGTGTGTCACTGCTGATTGGAGGAAACTGGAGATGGGGTTCAAAGGGCCATCTGGAAAGCTAGTAGCGTTGAGGGGTATGCATTCATATCCACCCTAGACAGTGTTTGCACACAAGATGGAAGTTGATTTGAGGCGTGGTGACATAAAGTGGGTTGTAGCGTTGAGGATCTAACATACTAGGGGGTTGAAGCAACAGACACATGTAGACATATTGGCTCTCTTGGAGAGGCATCGGGAGGTATTTGGAGAGATTCCACCAGGTAGGCTACCCGATAGAGGGTTCGAGCACACCATTGAGATTGAGGAGTGATCTGAATATGGGAAAAATAGTTATTGCTATGCTATCTCCCTCATCAGTATAAAAAATGTGTGATTAGGATCGTCTCATATTAACCACTTGTGAAGGGGTTTATGTGGGTAGTTTCATGTGTCTTTGATGATCAAATTACGAGTTAATTAATTTTTAGAAACACATATACAACAGATGAAATGCAGAAATATAACTAACAACAATCACGTAACACAATGGATGATAATGGAGTTCACCCTTCCTGGGCTACATCTCCATGGACCTACTTTAACTAGCTAGGCCCTCTTGGGATTAAGATTCAAATATCTTATTACAAGAAATTGTATTGCTCCAATGGATTTGATGACAGCTCCATTGTCTTCAAAACACTCAAATACCCCAAAAATGACTATTCAATCTCTGAATTTGGTTATCACCTGATCTAGGCTTGACCTCCCATCCTGGTAGCCATGGGCTTGTTTAATCTCCAAAATGAAAACAACCACCTTCATATGTGCTCCAACACCTCTAAAAATTATACCATTGTGTTTAAAACATCAAATACATCTAAAAATGATTGTTCATTTACTCCATTTGGCCTTCAGCTGATATGGGCATGACTTTCCCTCCTGGTGGCCCTAGGCTTCAAAATTCTTCAAGTGACCAAAAACTCCTGTAGATTTGATCCTCTGCCTATGCAAGTTGTTCCAATGGATTCGGGGCATGCCAATATGATAGGAATGACTCTTCCTGAGCTAAAATTGGTCAAAAATTGCTCAATATATGCCTCATTTAATTTTCCCCTAGATTCTGCCTCTAAATCTGGAGAACTGCTAGTTAGCTCCAACAAATCTGGAGATTTCGCTAAATTTGGGGCATTGTCAAAAATCCCGCTGAATTAAGCACTGGGTTAATTAGGAGATAAGAATGTATTAAAGGCAGGTTAACTGCACATAAGCACATTTAGGATTGGCGCTAGTGGTGAGGTCTTAAGGCGCAGACACATGGGAGGAGGGTTGGCTCGCGGGGCTAGCCCCCCTCCATTCCCGCCATCGGATCCTGTATATAGTTCAAATCAAAGTCCGTACGCATCCTTTTCAAGGAGAAATACGTGGGTGGAGGTTGGGGTCGGGATTCGACCTCGACCCCCACGCATATGATATATGTTTTTCAATTTAATAAACCAACGGACTTTGCAAATGATATATGCTCTGAACTATGACTTTAATGCCATATACGTTTTCAATGATATGCATTCCTTCGAAATATGCTTTGGACCTTGTATTAACCAAACCTTTGGATTAAATACTATACTTTCCACCAATATTTAATGAAATGCCACCGTAATAAACATTTGACATAAACCAGTGTTTAATATGCCTCCAATATTTAATGAAATGCCACCATTTACATACGTATAACCAAATCTTGTAATGAACTTTGGGTATTTAAATGATATATGTGGAATATATATATTAATATGATTTGGATTAATAATAAAATATAATATACAGATAAAATTAAAATATATATATAAACCATATAAAATTTTAAATATTATATATATATATATATATATATATATATATCCAACTCTTAATAATAAAAAATAATTCCAACACATAAAAATCATCATGAACCCAAATTCAACCTTGGAGGGCATTATACAAATTTCACCTTCACAAACCAAATTGACGAGTCCAGTTGTAACACTAGTCACAGTTCCATTGGACAAAAACTGAAGAATATTCCCTTAATGCTAACTGGGCTGCCATGTCATCAACATGTACCTATTCTGCAAATTTTTTAAAACAAATTGTCTGTTATGAACGATGATCAACAGACGATAACTTCTTCATCTAAACTCGGTTTTCGACGAACCGAGTTGCATTGGATTCCTGGTGACAGGCTGGTTGTTGTCATTCTGGTTTGGTGCAATTCTGAGCACTTTCATTTTGAACTAATTTTTTCGCCTGATCCAGATTTCAATCACACCTTCCCACTGACATGCTTTTGGACCCACAAAAGCTTGTTATCTCATGAGAGTTGAACACTCTTCTGTTTCCCAAGTTTTATCATATTGATTCTACTTGAAAAAATTGCTATGACAACCACTTCGGTTCACTAACATGCCTTCCCTTGCAAATAGCTTAGCTCTTCAACCACTGTTCCCCTTTTCCTGCTGACCCAATCCAACACTTGCTTGCTGCTTGCTGATATAACACTTTTTTTATAAAAAAATTGATTCCTTAGTGCTTGGAAAACTAACTATTTTCCTTCCCACTTAGAATCATGTTTCTCCTTTGCACTATGAGTGAACTATAGCAATGAGTTCCAACATCAGTAATAACAAGAAAATAAATGACCATTCTTTTACCTCCACGGTTCCAAATTCCACATCTTGAATAATGCATTCACCATCTCCTTCTCTTCTTGGCGTCAACACATAAAAATGGTCTACAATGGATGGAAACTTTTTTTGGCGGAAAATTAATTGACATCTTGTCACAAACACAAGGATGACATATCTGAATATGTTATGTTTATATCTAAAAAACACATCATGAAAGAAACATAACTTGACGACATATCCTCTTTCTCCTTCAGAGCAACAATTTTCACATCATGTGAACATCGCCATGTACTCTCACATCTCGGTGTACAAACTAATCGACCAAACACAAGTCGACAAAACATGCCCCTTCAAACGACTAACTCTTCAAGTCATGCATAGACATGTATAACAATTTGACAATTATTTTCCCAAAACAAGATGAATTTCACATCTCATGAAACACTTCGTCAACATCTCCTTTTCATATTTGGAGACAAAATCAACTCTTCCAAGTCGATATGACACGCATGCAACACACAATTGATCAACACAATTCGACATTGATGCATGTGCAAATGATCAACACTCTTGAGTTGATAACATACATGTTAACCAAAGAAATCAACCATCACACGTCAATTACTCATGCATATTCAAGCACAATGAAATAATAAAAATTCCATTGTTCATACACACAAACTCTCATGCATGTATACAATTCTTCAACTCTCTCACAAGTACAATCATAAGTACAAGAACTCCATTCATATGTACATGTTCTTAAAGCTGAAATGAACAAATTTTGTTGCAATAAAGTGAGTAAATATATTGCACTTTCAAGCACCTTCTTGGCGTAAACATGCAACATGCATTCAATTGGCAAATATTGCATCAATTATCGAAAGACATGCAAAGCCTTAATTGTATAAAAAATATAACCATTTCTTAACAAACCATTTCAATGGCGCTTCTTTCAGCTACACATCATCATCATGTGAATCATCTTGACCCACATCAATTATGGAATCTTCTTTTCCATTCTTTCCATTCTCTTTCTCCACCTTCTTCAAATGTCGTGGATGAATTTTTGGATACAAATTCCAAAACTTGTCTACAAGATGACCTTTCTTATGGCAATTAGTGCAAAACAATTGCATCTTCGTTTCAACATGGTTTGCTTTGTTCAAAGGAACTTTGGCTTTCTATCTCATTTGATTTAAAATTTTCTTGTGTATGGCTATGTTCTTCCAACATCTTGAAACATTATGGTTATCCAAACCACAAAAGGAATATGAAATCTTTATCCAAATCTTATGTGATAATTTTCCATGTTTATCATAATCAAAAGCAACTTGATTAAAAGCAGATTTATACCTTGAACATTCACCTTTGACACCTTCTTGAGGAGGTGAATTTGATGAGGTAGTGGCTCTCTTCGGAATACCAAAAATGCATTCAAAAAATTTAGAGCTTTCAACATCCTCTTGTTCTCCATTCTCATTAGTTGCATGCTTATGAGCACCTTCTTGCAAAGTGGGTGTAAAACGTTTACATTCCTCATGAACACAATCTTTACAAGCTTGAGGTAATGAAAATGAAATGAAAGTCCTTCTTGGAACACCTTCATGTGTCTCCTTGGCTTTAGAGCTTTCTCAATCATGTTTTCCATAACCAAGACCCAAATACTTAGGCCTTTCCTAAAAAATATTTGGCTCAACTAAGCATTTTGCATGTTTTCTCAATCCTTTACCTTCATAGCCCATATTCATCAATAATTTGGACCCTATTTCTCTAGTGCGTATTTCAAGATCACCTACACATTCATTTTGAGAGTAAATTGAAGATAAACATGAATTTCATACCTCGTTTTCAAGCACATGCTTAGCTAAGGCTTCCTTGGCATCGTGGAGTTGAATCTCCATCTTGTGCATCCTTTCAAGGTTCTCATTTCCAATATGGAGCCGAGTCTCCATCTCATGCATATTTTCAAGAATCTCTTGCTTCTCCTCTTTCATGGAAATAAACTTCTCTTGAAGTTTAACGCTCTCCCTCTTATCTTCATACTTCTCTTGCATCTTATCAATTATGATGTAGAGTTTCTGCAACATCTCTTTATCAAAGAGTTTGTCTAAGGAAGACTGACTAGAAACATTGCTTAATGAATTTTCCATCACACCTTGGCTAAAATGAGCTAAAATATTGCTATGATACCAACCTGATCTGAATATGGGAAAAATATTTATTGCTATGCTAGCTCCCTCATTAGTATTAAAAATGTGTGATTAGAATTGTCTCATATTAACCACTTGTGAAATGGTTTATGTGGGTAGTTTTATGTGCCTTTGATGATCAAATTATGAGTTAATTAACTTTTAAAAACTCATATACAAAAAATGAAATGTATAAACATAACTCACAGTAATCACATAACACAATGGATGATAATGGAGTTCACCCCTCCTGGGCTACATCTCCATGGACCTGCTTTAACTAGCTAGGCCCTCTTTGGATTAAGAGTCAAATGTATGATTACAAGCAGTTGTATTTCTCCAATGTATTTTCTAATTGCTCCATTAGCTTCAAAACACTCAAATACCCGAAAAATGACTATTCAATCTCTGAATTTGGTTACCATCTGATCTAGGCTTGACCTCCCATCCTGGTGGCCATGGGCTTGTTTAATCTTCAAAGTGACAAAATCACCTTCAGATGTGATCCAATGCCTCTGCAAACTATACTGTTGTGTAAGAACATCAAATAAATCTAAAAATTGTTTTTCATTTACTCCATTTGGCCTTCAGCTGATCTGGGCATGTCCTTCCCTCCTAGTGGCCCTAGTCTTCAAAATTCTTCAAGTGAACAAAAAAATATGTAGATTTACTCCTTTGCCTCCAAAAGCTATTCAAATGGATTCAAAGCATGCCATTATGCTAGGAATGACTCTTCCTGAGCCAAAATTGGTCGAAAATTTCTCAAGATAGGCCTCATTTAATTTTCCCCTAGCTTTTGCCTCTAAATATGGATAACTTCTAGTTAGCTCCAACAAATCTAGAGATTCGTCTAAATTTGGGGCACTGCAAAAATCCCACTAGATTAAGCATTGGGTTAATTAGGAGATAAACATGTATTAAAAGCGGGTTAACTGTGCATAAGTGCGTTTAGGATTGTCGCTAGTGGTGAGGTCTTATGGCGGGGACACATGGGAGGAGGGTTGGCCCGCGGGGCCAACCACCTCCATTCTTGCCATCGAATCCTGTATATAGTTCAAATCAAAGTCTCTGCGCATCCTTTTCAAGGAGCAATACGTGGCCCATTGGCAAGGGTGGAGGTTGGCGCCGAGGTGGTCGTGGGTTCGACCCCGACCCCTGCGCATATGATATATGTTTTTCCATTTAATAAACCAACGAAATTTGCAAATGATATATGATCCGAACTATGGTTTTAATACCATATATGTTTGCAATGATATGCGCTCCTTCGAAATATGCTTTGGACCTTGGATTAACCAAAAATTTGGAAAATACTATATGCTCCACCAATATTTAATGAAATGCCACCATTTACATATGTATAACCAAACCTTGTAATGAACTTTGGATATTTAAATGATGTATGTGGAATATATATATTAATAAGGTTTGGATTAATAATATATATATATATATATATATATATATATATATATATATAACCTTTAATAATTAAAAATAATTCAAACACCTAAAAATAATCATGAACCCAAATTCAACCTTGGAGGACATTGGACAAATTTTACCTTCACAAACCAAATTGATGAATCCAGTTGTGACACTTGTCACAGTCCCATTGGAAAAAAACTGAAGAAAATTCTTTGAATGCTGACAGGGCTTCCACGTCATCATCCTGTACTTGTTCTGCAATTTTTTAAAAAATGTACATGTTCTGAACGACGATCAACAAACCATAACTTCTTCATCTGAACTTGGTTTTCGACGAAATGAGTTTTGTTGGATTCCTAGCGATGGGACGGTCATTTTCATTCTAGTTTGGTGAAATTCTGAGCACTTTAATTTTCGAGCTAATTTTTGCCCCTGATCTAGATTCCAATCAAGGAGGGGGTTCATGTAGTCATCACCACTCCTTATAGAAATCCCAAGTAATCCATATGATATTAGAGTGTTATACAAGAGTTGTTGAGGTTGGGCCATATCAGACCTAGCTCGAGTCCTTTCACTTCTTGTGTCGTGTTGTTGAAGAAGAAGGATGGGATCCTTTGAATGTGCATAGACTATAGGGCCCTCAAAAAGAAGATGTTGAAGAACAGTAATCCCATTCTACACATTGATGAGTTGATGGAGGATCTTAGAGGATCCAAGTACTTCTCTAAGATACACTTGCGCAGAGGGTACCACCAGATTCAGGTGAGGGAGCAGGACATCCCCAATAAATCTTTTCGCTACCATTAGGGACACTTTGATTTATTGGTGATGCCTTTGGGCTAACCAATGCACCAACCACATTTTGGTCCTGCATCAACCATGTTCCACAAGAAGTTGCGAAGATGTGTCTTGGTATTCTTTGATGATATATTGATATATAGTAGGACTTGGGAGGAGCACCTCCAACACTTGGAGGAGTTCATGTGCATACTAGAGGAGTAAAAACTATATGCAAAAATGTCCAAGTGTCGGTTTGAATTGACAGATATGTTATATCTTGGGAATGTGATTGGGGAGGATGGAGTACAATTTCATCAAGAGAAGATTAGGGTCATCATGGATTGTACTACCCCCCGTAATGTGACAGAGTTGATGGGATTCATGAGGATCTATACATATTACAAAAGGTTCGTGAAGGTTTTTTCCCAGTTATTAGCACCCCTTACGGATATGACAAAGAAAGGGTATTTTGAGTGGACTGATGTGGTGTAGGATTATTTTGAGCACCTTAAGAGGGTGATAAGTAGTTTTCATGTTTTTTCCCTTCCATATTTTTCATGCCCATTTTCCTTGGACCGTGATGCATTAGGGGAGGGCATTGAAGAATTTTATTCACAGGGAGGTCACCCCATAACATTTGAGAGTCGAAAGCTTCAGCCACATGAGAGATTTTATTCCATATATGGTAAGGAGATGTTAGCAGTCATGCATGCGTTGGATAAGTTTTGAAAATACTTAGTGGGAACAGGTTCAAGGTTAAGACTAATCACAACAATCTTTTCTTTTTTGCAGAGCAACAGAACCTACAAGAGAGACAACAAAAATGGGTTAGTAAGATCCAAGCATATGATTTTGAGATTGAGTATGTCAAGGGAAATAAAAATATAGTAGCTTATGCATTATCACAGAGGCCTGCGACACTCTCTTTGATGGATGTCACACAGTATTGTAAGGCACACCTTTTGGTGCAACACTCCAAGGATCGTTAGACATGTGAGATATTGGATGGTACTCATGGAGATGAGAGGTATCGAGTGATGGATGATGTTATCTATTAATAAGAAAGGATTTATTTGGTGCCATGATCACAGCTGAGGGAGCAGATCCTAAACGCATCTCATGACTCACCTTTGGTAGGGCATCAAGGATTCTATAAGACTTCCAGGGCCATTAGGGAAAAATTTACTTGGCACAATCTTAAGGAGGATGTTTTGAGGCATGTCAAGGAGTGTGATGCATGCACAAGGTATAAGGGAGAGCACACACATTATTTTGGGTTATTAGAACCTCTTCCTATTCCAGAGAGTAAGTGGGAAAGTATATACATGGAATTTATTATAGGATTCTCGACAGTACAGGGGAGATACTGTATCTATGTGGTTGTTGATAGGCTCGCGAAATTTGCACATGTTTTCCCCAATATAGCTTGATGTTTAGCATCACACGCGACCAGGTTGTTTTGCTGGGAGGTGTTTACGCTGCATGGACTGCCTAAGATGATTTCCAATGATAGGGATACCATATTTACAGGAGGATATTGGAAGGAGTTATTTCACCTTGTTGGCGTGAAGCTGACTCTTAACACTAGCTACCACCCTCAGACACATGGATAGAAAATGATAGTAAATAAGTGGATGGAGGGATATCTGTGTAACTATGTGACTGTACAACAAATAGCGTGGGTGAAGAGGCTTCACCTTGGGGAGTGTTGGCTAGTGATTCTTTTGAAGGGATAAGGCAACATCAAAGTCAAGCAAATGAAGAGATAGAGCGGGTAAGATGAAGGACCAACACTTCAAGCACCAGCTGGGCGGCCCCCACTTCCGCCACGACACATCATTCATCACCCAACGTGGAATAACGCCCGTGCTGATCGTCAGGCGGTGTTTAAATAAATGACCGATGATCTTAGATCAACGGAAACCCATTGGCACAAAAAACCCACAGGTTATCAGTGCTGGTGCCTCTGTAATTGGCTCCACCAGAAGTCCATTGACCACATATCTATGGCTCACGATAGCTGCGGGGAAGACCCCTGATGGGTGCGTCGTACCCCAGAGCACCCCCACAGTGACATAAGAATCCCGTTATCCATCTGCCACGTCACTTATCCCCTCGATCATCGCACATCGCTCCCCATAAGTTTTAACCTTTACCTCCTAAGACTTAGCCAAAACTTATATTTCTACTAATGCGATTTGGTGGGACCCATCCAACCTTACCGCATTACCAAATCGCATGCAAACCTTTGTTTCCGCCTTTCCCTTACCTTTTCACCTTTTCACACTTCCCGATTTTAAGTGCCCGCATATCACACTTTGAAAATATTATCGTTTACCCTCTGCCGCTAACACATAAATCTTGCGATCTGCGATATGCGAGAGGCCCCACCTCAGTCCGTGACACATCACCTTCCCCGCCATCGCACTTCTCACATCACACTTTTTATCACTTACCCTTCGCTATTCACGCATAAATCTTGCAATTTGCGATGTGTGGGTGGTCCCATCTCCGTCTTACCATGTCACTTATCCCCGCACTTCGCACTTCGAAGATTTTAGAACTTAACTCCCACGATTATCCTTTAAAACTTGCGATTTTCAATCAGGCCCCACCGCATCGCACATCATACTTTGATGGTTTTAACATGAACCCTTTGCATTTATCTTGTAAAACTTGCGATGTACAGTATGCAGGCCAAGTCCATGTCATCTTGCCAAGTCATCTAAAGCCATCCCCTGGCCTCTGACCCGCTCTTTTCTGTTTAAATAATTTCTGCCATGTGTTAATACTATCGGCCCCACCATTTCCATCCATTCTTCGCACATCCCATTACCGCTAAGCCCCTCACATCTCTCTGTCACCATCGCTCCCATCAATACATCCGACAACTCATTATCTATTTCACACCCCCTCCATGTTCCAAATTTTAATGTCGAGGGGGGGGGGGGTCCGAAATGGCTTGTTTCTAATACCGCCTTTGGTGCTACATGGAAGCTTGCAGTGATTTCGCACCCCCCCCCCCCCCCATCCAATACCACAAACCTTCTGTAATCCCCTACGAAATCTGGTTTTCAGTTTGCAATTCAAACACAATATGGGCTTTGGGTGGAACATGCAATTATGGTTTATCCAGTTTTCTTTGGAAACCTCCGCTAAAGAGCCAAGCACGCACAATACATCTGGACACTTCACAATGGATTAAGTGGAAATCATAATAATGAGGGAGTGGAGACTTTCAAGCAACAGATGGAATTGTATGATGAGAGCCAACCTGGCCATCTACGACCGCTCCTCGCCATGCCGTCTGAAGGATCCCATAATTGGCCTCCATGGCCAACCATGTCCTTTCTGTTTGATTTTGACAATTTTGCTGGTGAAATCTCAATTTCACCCATTCGTGTTTTAATTCTCTCACTACAGAAGTAATTGCTCGATGTATGCTTTGCAAGTTAGGTTGGATATTTTGATTTCATAGGTATGGGTTGATCATAAATGATTAGGATTGTAGACCCTTGGAGGAAATGCTATATGTAGGTATTTCAAAAAATGAACAAGGGTTTTTTAATTTTGGAAGAATTTTGTTGTAGTTTTGTATGATTGTGCTCCTTATGCTTTGAGATACATATTTGGGAGAGTTGTTTGAACTTAATATGATACAACATTGTTATTTGGATTCCATATGGAGAAATGAGTAGTATGTATCTGTTTTCTTTTGTTATCAGTAATCTCATTTTTTTGTATAATCATCTTTCATGCTCTACTGCTTTGATGGTTTGTGTAATGTAGATGTTGGTAGTCTGTAATTTTGTTCATGAATTCGTGCATGTATAAGGCGTAGGTGTTAACGCTAATGTATTAATCTTGTTGCACTCCCTTAATTTGTGCTCCACGAACCTCTGTTTTTGTCCATATCTCATTCATATTCGCTTCGTTTGAGTTCATGGGGGACAGATTCTTAATCCTATTGAGTTTGTCTCTTGTGGGTTCCTTCTCCATTCTTTCTTAATGCCTTTGCATATTTTTAAAAGCTTCTGCTCATTTTTTTATACTTGGCCCATCTAAAAGCCATCAGCCTCACAGCCTCTTGAGCCCTCTCACAGTTTGGGGAATTCATATGCATCAGGCTCAAATGGCCTTCTTCATTCTTGAACCACCAAAACCATTATTCTCTTGACCCATATTCTGTCAGATCCATTTATACAATTGTCCAAATTTAACCTCTGATTTTAATGTTATAAATTTATAGGAGAAATAAAATATTTACCAAGAGGAATAATAATCATGAAAAAGAACCAGCAACAAATCATTAACATAACACACATGTTTATCTGGGAAAACCCCAAACTCCAGCGAAAAACCCTACCAATGAAATTTCATTAACCATTGGCCAAAACCCTGGCCAATCTGGCCAAGTGAGCCTTCACCGCTCACCTCCAGGCCTACATCACAATGAAGTTGTCCCAGCCTTTTATAGGCTCCATTACATGCAATACCATGGGTTGAAAACCATGGGTTCACAATACCATGTGCCCCAAAACCACTACTATTTACCCTAGTCAACATTGACTCTACCCCAAGTCATGTTTACCTAAAAATTCCCCCCTTAAACTTGACTTGGGGATTATTGACTAAATCCAACCAAACCTACTAAATGAGACAACCCCGCTCACTCTAGCTCTTGCCCCCTCAAATTTTTACCCAGGGTAATTGTTAATTTGACATTCCCCCTATCACTTAGGTCTAACCCAGACTTTACCAGTGATTCCCTAGGGGTACACATGCCATACCAGGTCTTACAAGAGTATGCCCATTTACATGTAATTAACTCCATTATAATAATAATAATAATAATATATATATATATATATATATATATATATATATATATATATATATATATATATATATATATATATATATATATATATATATATATATATATTCATTGTTGCTATTCTTTGTATGACCATTCTTTACATTCATTCATGATGTCCTCTCCAAAGAGGACATCATAGTTGTACATCAATGTCCATATAAAAAGAATCCATCTATCGGATTACATGGGTCACCAGCCTCTGTAACTGCCAGTCTTCTAGGAGTTCTCTTCAGATACATGGTTCATCAATTAATTAATCCACGTGCACATATCCTCTCTCATTTTAACTTCTCCCTCATTCAATATTATCAACCAATGTTGCATATGGATGTTTTGTTACATGATCAGTAATATCATAGGCATATGAATCATACATAATATGGTTGTGTTCATATCCCAATACCTAAGTACACCCAAGCTTCACAATTAAACATTGCCACTACTTTGAATCTCACGGAGCCCATCTTTATTTTGTTTCCATGCAACATTATGCGCTTAAATAATTCAACTTCAATACATACATCTATATTTATGGATTTTGACAAAAAAAAAAAATGAAATCACAACATACGATCTCCCATTGGCAGAACTGGTTTCTTCCTGGAGAAAGTTTAGCTAAACATAGGCATTGCGGCTCATTCAGATTTGGCTCTTCGCTTGGTGTTTCTGAGTGTTAAATCTAAATCATCAGACGTGATATCCATATCTGCACCACACATTTTTTGTATTCGCTCACCTTGCCATGGCTTCACGCTGCTGCACTCAAAGTCGAACTCGTCCACATGTATCAGATCGCCATGCCTCCAGGAAGGCCTCATCGGCCTGGGTTCCCATACACACAGCCACCATGACATCCATACCAATTTTACCAGCTACTCCATTATGGCCCTATTGACACCATGAGAAGTGGCCTCAACGTAAGCCTTTGAAATTTCTCCTCCACAGGGGGTTGGTGCTTTCGCTAGATTCGGCAGACATAAGGAATTCTGGAACGAATGCACGAACTTGCATGTCGGTTCCAGCGTAATCTCCTATTACAACTTCCACCGTGGTCTTAGACACAATGCTCGTAGATTTTCTCGGCCTGAGCGCATTAATCACTACTTCCTGGGACTTCAACAACACCTTATACACCTTCCCTTGAACAGGCTCTACATCGATTAGATAATTTATGGATACATTCAGGCTACATTTGTTATACCACGACCTAATAGCGCAAAAAATGACACCAGTGCCTTCGTATTCTCGTCATTATGAACAGACCCAAGCCTCAAATAAAACTCACCTTCACTCTAAAACACATGAGGGTAACAAATATCTACATTTTCCGCCTTTGTGCCACATCCCTTCAAACCTGCCAGAGAGGACATTAGATGCCAGAGGGGAGCCATGGCTGCAGGCTCGCAAACTACAATTTTCAATGTCCCAACGAGATCCTACCAAAAAAACATATATTCAATTCGAGCTCGTATTTATCTGAAAAAATGAGTGCATGGCTTCCAGTATTTAACGATCCTTTTTAGTGATGAGATATGCCTCCTTCACACGTAGATCTAGATCTTCAAACATCAGATCTGCCAGATCTAACAAAATTAATCTCTTTCCCCAATGATTGAATGGCATTGGTTAATAAAACGATCCATGATCCATGAAAATATCCTTAAATCAGGCTCTGATACCAATTGTTATGAATTTACAGGAGAAATAAAATATTTACCGAGAGGAATAATAATCATGAAAAAGAACCAGCAACAAATCATTAACATTAACACATATGTTTATCCAGGAAAAACCCAACCAATGAAATTTCATTAACCATTGGCCAAAACCCTGGCTAATCCGGCCAAGTGAGCCTTCACCTCTCACCTCTAGGCCTACATCACAATGAAGTCTTCCCAGCCTTTTATAGGCTCCATTACATGAAATACCATTGGCTAAAAACCATGGGTGCACAATACCATGTGCCCAAAAACCACTACTATTTACCCTAGTCAACATTGACTCTACCCCGAGTCATGTTTACCTAACAATTCCCCTAGACTCTGCACTCAAATCATTACCCAATGTCTCACCGAAGCTTTTCCGTCGCATTTCCTCGTTAAGGATAGCACCGAAAACATCATCAACCTTTAAATTACTAGATCCAGAGACAGAGTTACTAATGGCCATTACTAAACCATTCCAAATCTCTGGCAATGAGCACAAGAATAACAACGCTCTAACTTCATCATCAAATTTTACCCCTATAGAACTTAACTGACTGGTAACTATATTAAAATCATTTAAATGGTCTGCAACAGATTCACCTTCCGACATCTTCATATTAAATAGTCATTTCATAAGAAATACCTTGTTTGAGGCCAAGGGTTTTTCATATAGTTTTGCCAACGTCTGTATCAAATCCTCTGTTGTTGTTTCCTTCGAAATATTGAAGCCGACTGACGTCGCAAGGCACAACCGTACTGTTCCGAGTGCCTTTCTATCAAGAATGTTCCATTCCATGTCTGTCATGGCCGCTGGCTTCTTTGTTTTTCCGCTCAATGGTAGGTACAGATATTTTTGATACAGATAATCTTCCATCTGCATCTTCCACAGCGGGAAGTTTTGGCCGTTAAATTTCTCAACCCTAAACTTACCATCTTCCGCCATTGCTCCCACTCGAACCAAGATTCTTAATCCTATTGAGCTTGTCTCTTGTGGGTTCCTTCTCCATTCTTTCTTAATGCCTCTGCATATTTTTAAAAGCTTCTTCTCATTTTTTTATACTTGGCCCATCAAAAAGCCATTAGCCTCACAGCCTCTTGATCCCTCTCACAGTTTGGGGAATTCACATGAATCAGGCTCAAATGGTCTTCTTCATTCTTGAACCACCAAAACCATTATTCTCTTGAACCATATTTTGTCAGATCCATTTATACAATTGTCCACATTTAACCTCTGATTTTAAGATGTCATAGGCACTGTTCTTTTGCAACTCAAGGTTGTCTCTAGGAGCAACAACATCTTTTTGGTGCCGTTGCTGGGATACAAATGAAGAAACTTTTTCCTTGCGATACGACATTATCTTCACCCTTCAATCATGTGAGCATGAAAGGTTGAGAGTTGCATAGCCCTCACCTTGGTGACTCCACTATTATTGAAGTTCAAATCAGTTGTAATCATGGCTTACAAAAGGCCTCATACTCGATCAGATACTTCTCAGCAGAGAACACCTTCTGTATCTAATCCTGAAAAGATCATATTTAGGAGAATCTGGAAGGAAAAGAAACCTAGCTAGGATTACCTACCCTCATTTACTCTAGAAGCTTCCCCTTCCTCATCTTAGAAAGTTGACATCTATGGTCTTGGCACCACAGCCTGCATACTTGAGTATTCTCCAGAAGCCTTTGCTTTAGCTAGTTAAATCATAAAAAATGAAGATGAATCTGCTGATATTTATTTACATCCTTTGCACCCTACTCCCAAGGCCGAAGAAGTAAAAAAAGTTGTAGTAATCAAAATATTTTTATATACCAATATAGAAACCTCTATTCAACACACACCTGTTATACCACAGCCAATTCACCCTCAAAATATACCACCACCGCCCCTCATGGTTGTACTTGGCTTCCTCTTAAACAAATATGCCCCACTGGCTCTACCTCAAGTATTGAATGATATGCCTTAAGATTATCTAAAACTCTTTCCTCGGTACACCGAGGAAGATAGTACTTCTACGTAGAGACATATTGAAAACTTGTGTGCCTTTGTTGAGAATGTAAATGTAGAGCACTTAGATGTGGTGTTAAGGATTTTTGTCCAATATTTGGATGGGGAAGCCCGGAAATGGTTCAAGTCTCTAGCCGACCACACAGTCCACACCTGGGAAGAAATGGAAAATTCCTTCACATTGAAATGGGGAGAGAAGAGGGACCATGGATATGTTCTCAAAGAGTTCAATGCTTTGAAGGAGATACACAATGAGGATGTAAAAAAAATTATAAAGAGGTTCAATAAGCTGTATAATTATCTTATTGCTGAAATAAAGCCTCCCCAAGCAACTGCTAAGGTGGTTTTCACAGGAGATTTTGAACCAGAGTTTGGGTTCACCCTAAGAGAAATAAATATACATCTCTGGATCAGATCCATACTGATGCATTGGAGGTAGAAGCAAACTTTTCTTCCACTGGTAAATTCAAAGGGAAGAAAGAGCACTGGTGACACTGATATTTTTTTTTGGTTTATTTTGAAAATGTGGGGTTAGCAGGGCGTCCTACTGCTCGCTTGGTAGGCCATCAACCTAGGAGAAGGGATTTTCCTGGGGCTTGTTAGGCCCAGCTTGGGGGCAAGGTCAGTGTTGGAGGTCCCTTAGGGAAGGGTAGTAGCATTGTAGCTACTGGTGGGGATGCTGCCATCCTAGTGTGTGTTGAGGTGACTGAGGCACGGGTGGCCATAGTTGAAGAGTTGCTAGCTGCTGCTAATATCCGAGTACTGGCAGCAGAGGCTCGAGATGTTGAGGTTGAGGGTCGACTAGGGGCTATTGAGGCTTGGGCCGAGGCGGCGGATGCTCGTGCTGTGGACTTGGAAGATTCATGGAGTCGTCTGGAGAGGTTGACTCAGGGTTTACCGACAAGGGGATTTGATGACCTAGCTGACGTATGGTTGGAGACATTGATGGCCCGGGAGAGGGTGCATCGCCCAACTTTGTGCAGAGTAGCACCTGTTGTCACATTTGTTTCTCCTATACTCGAACCGGGTTCTCGCGTGGGTCCGTAGGACCCATCAGGCGGGGCTCAGCCCTAGAGATTTTGTATGATCAAGGAAATCATCCATTATGAGGATGCTTCCCTGCGTTTATTATATGTATATTTTTTGACTAATGTGATAGTCCGTGACTTGTATTTGTATACTGGGACACATATTTTTTGATGTAGATATGCGTGATGTATTTTCGGTAGCTATTATGATGTGTTTATGGTTATTTTTATATGTTTTTATATGTTTATGATGGATGTTATTCTTATGATTTTGTTTTATGGATGATGGTTTATACAAGATGCATTTCAGTCTAGGATATGGTTAGCTATGCATTTGGCTACCTGATTTTCATCTCTTGGTATATGTGTAAATGTAATGTGATCAAAGTGGCAGACTAACCATCTTGCATGCAAGTAATTCTTAAATAGGTGTGAATCCCATATTTGAAAGGCTCAATTTAACTACGATACCACTAATTTGGAATTAATAAAGACGTGTAGAGGGATAATTCCCTAGCTGGAGGCATCGCTTAGCAACCCGATGAATGCATCATATTATTATTGATTATTTGTAGATGGCTTGATACATACTCCATTGGTGAGTAATGGTGATCGGTCACGAGAGTATATGGCCCAGGAAACTGCGAATAAATTTTGTGACCATCGGGAGGCTCCATCAGAAAATCCAAAATAGTAAATGGCAGACGATTCATCTATGACACAAGAGAGTTGTTTATAGAAAAATTCCATGATGATTGTGACCATCATAAAAAATTATTTTACAATCATTTTATCTCTAACGTATTGAGGCTTCCTGCCTTATGGGTGGAATTTCTTGAGGTAGAGCCCATTGATGGGATTGGCTAGGCATGTATCATCGTGCTCGGAAAAAATTTATGCTCCTTTGAGGAGACAATGTTTGATGATGTAAGGATTCTTCCATAATGTTTCGAACTTCTTGGGTCCTAAGGATTATTTTGCAACATCACAGTGGAGGACTAGTTATCCCTCGAAAAATGAGCGAGGGGTGATGTTGCGGTCAAAAGATGTTTTTACTCTTTTCTTGTGGCATCATTGTGTTGTAGAGATTCTTGTCGACGAGCTCTAACTGTACGAACCCATTTTATAGAGGTTGAGTATGAGTGAGGAGTTCAATGGCTACGTGTAATTTGGGGATTTCGCGCTCAATGGGAAGCACGACCTCTTCTCCGTATACCAACTGGAAAGGTGTGAACCCTGTTGAGGATTTGACCGTTGTGCGGTATGCCCATAAGGCTAAAAACACCATATGGTGATAGTTGGTTTTATGGTTTCTTACCATGCATTTTGACATTGTTTTGAGTACTTTGTTAACAACTTCTACCTGGCCATTGGATTGGGGGTAGTATGGTGATGAAAAATCATGCGTGAACCCAAGGTGATGGGATAGATCCTGGAATATTTAATTCTAGAAAATATTTATATGGTTGGAGACTAACTCTTTAGGTACACCAAACCGTGCGCTGACATGGTTGAAGAGAAACCGAGCTGGGGTTTCTATGGTGTTATCGTATGTGGGCATGAATTCTTCCCATTTGGTGAAATAGTTGACGACTACTATGATGTATTTGTGGTTGCTAGACGATGTAGGGTTGCAAGTCATAAAGTCGATGCCCCATTTGAAAAAGGGGCCTGCTACAATGACTCGATCTAGGGGACCTCGAGGCACTCTTGCCTTGTGAGCGAAGTGTTGCCATCGTTTGCACCTTTTGACTGCTTGTATGCAATTGTGGAATAGGACGGCCAAAAATAACTAGCAGTTAATACTTTTTGGGAAGTTTACATCCCGAAGAGATGGTCACTGCAAGCCCCACTATGGAAATCATTTATGGCTTGCTCAGCTTGGTGGTGAGTGAGGCATCGATGCAAACACTAGAAAAATTGGCCCAATTTCCGATGGAAACTTCGTCGCTATTCCGACACATAGTCATTGCAAGAGCAACAGTTCGAGGACGAACAAAACGTCGTTCGTCATAACGTCGCAATTCCGACACCTTGACAAAGTGTCGCAATACCGACTCCTTTTCCGTCACTTCCAAACAAGCGTCGCTCTTCCGACGTTTTTAAAGTGTCGCAATTCCGATGAAATGTGGTCTGACATTTTGAACGTCACTCTTCCGACGTCCTTATACTGTCGCTCTTCCGACGTTTCCAAACTGTCGCAATTATGATGCCGTACAAAAGTGTCACAAGACCGACGCATTGCAAAAGTGTTGCAACACCGACGCTTTCCAGAAACGTCGCAAAACCGACGCCAGGAAGAACTGTCACAATTCCGACGAAATGTGGTCCGACGTTTTGAACGTCGCTCTTCCGACGTCTTTATACTGTCGCTCTTCCGACGTTTATAAACTGTCACAATTCCGATGCCGTACAAAAGTGTCGCAAGACCGACGCTTTCCAGAAGCGTCACAATACTGACGCTTTCCAAATGTGTCGCAATACCGACGCCAAGAAGAACTGTCGCAATATCAACGGATGTCGCAAGACCGACGAAAATGGAAATCTTTCAAAACATCAGAAGACCGACGCTTCGACGGCGGGTTCAATTTAAAAAAAAAAAAAATGAAACTTTAAAACAAGATAGTAAATCTCCAATATTTGTTATGAATTGTGGGCGTTCCAATTTTTATGAACATAATTCGACCGTGAAATATTAATACCTCCGTTGAATCTTAGTTAGGACAACAATAGTCGACGTATATACGCGTGGGGCCTAGCGCTAGCGGCCTTTCCACATCCAACGGTGGGTAATACGTCGCTCTGGCCTTGACGATCCAACGATCCAACTAGATATCGTGTGAGTTAGTTGCACGATCATTAACGCGTGATGAGAGTGGGTTTTCAAAACCGCTCAAGGCCACGTGTCGGCCTATGACATTGATCGTGTCCAAATGGGGAATACCGCTTACCGTACAAAGGCGGTGCGATATGCCGGAAACCCATCTTTACTGTGTGGTCCTCAAGGTTCCAACTACTCTTACACCAGGTTCCATCTGCTTACCAATGCCTTACTGCCATTGAACTCTGCCTCGTTATTGATCCTTCGCGCGGCCATACCAAACGAACTCGGGCACGACCATTTCGAGGAGACACGATGCATTACATATGCCACGGTTTATGTCTTATGGTTCCAACAAGGTTAGTATCGACTCTTCAAATTGATACACCGGTACTTGGTTCATTCAATCGCCTACACATTCACAACACTCATTACAAGGTTTTACCTAGCTCACGGAGGTTCGAGCACAGCATCTCCTTGCTCTACCACAGGCACACGAGAATGTCATTAACCTAATTCACCCTCTATTCACACAACTAATTATAGAGAAATTCCCCAACTGTTTGACACAGTTATCTGTGGAATTCACCAATTCTCATAAGTCCTGAGTCATTAGCTCGTGTTCCACCGAGAACTCAACTAGTCTATATGCACATAACCTCATCACAGGGTTTCTTAATTACCACGGGATTTCAATTATCTTTCACCAGGATGCGTACATATATTCACACACAGAAAACTTACTCAATCAACGCACATATAATACTAACAAATTCCTTATATAAATGAAATTTCTTACAGTCTCCTGGTCCTCGGCCAGATCTTCGATACAATGGCCTCCTCTTCCCTATGCAGCTCTATGCAGTTCTCTTTGCAGGTCTTCTGTGCAGGTCTATCGACTTTGTCATAGAGGTTTATTTTTATATCAATTACAATGAATCGATTCGAATTTCTCGATGAATCAAAAACTCTTCAAATTCCTAACTTTGAGACTAACTCTCTGATAGACAAAGACAGACTCCTAAAATTAGCTTAACTTCTGAAATTGACTATCTCTTCAGGTGCCCATTAATCATTCGGGAAGTTACATTTTCTCTACAAATTAACTAAATTAGCTCAACTATGGATAATTTCATAGGGAAATAAAACATGAGACCCCCCTTTACATTTATTTATGTGCAAAAGTTGTCTTGGGCCTAATGCCCCTGCATCAGATAACATAGTGAAGGGCTAAATTTCCAGAGCTTCCATGCATCTGTAACATCTTCGGAGAATTTTCATGTGGTTTAGCTACCCTTGTCACTAAAATTGATAGTAGATTAAAGATGACAAATGTTTTCAGCGTAACAAGAGCCATTTCAGGTTTCATTGGAAACATTATTTAGAAAACACAGTTTGTGCAATCAATCTTCATACTAAAGTAGCATATATTCAGTTTCACAATGACCTAATGTCATCATGTACTCAACAAGTCAATTGCTGCAATGTCATACAACCTCAAGCCTCAAACATCTTTACAAGTGAGCATTTCAGGTCCGATTTAGAACAAACCTGTTAGAGATTTTACTGAAATTAAGTTACATTCTAATGCTCATTTAATATAGAGATTAAGATTCTGAATCTATGATGTTACTATTGTTGCCAGTATTTTTATTGTACTTGTGCCATAACCAACTCCACTAATAGTAACAGCAATGTTGAATCATGATCAGTCTCCATCCATGGGATTTTAATGGCCCTTAGATGTGAGATTCACATGCCAAATTGAATCATTTCATAGAATGACTCCACTGCATATTACTGCCTTTCAGCTATGGCTGAGTATCAATTTTACCAATTTGGCCAACACTTGAATATAATCCTAATTACATTAAATTTCAAAATTTGAGTCTAACCCTAAGTGCATAAAATTCTGCAAAACCCACTTACGCAACACAGTCTAGGAGGGGTTAACATGCCTATGAAGTATTTAAACATTGTTGAGGGCTAAGAATAGTTGGACTTTGCCAACTAACCAAACTCACTTTTGACCACTTCTAGTAACTTTATCCTGTACATGCTCTCATAAAAAGAAATCAGGTGGTCCAATAAAAGGAAGGGGACTGGTTGCATGTTTCATTCCCTTTTTTTGTCAGCTGAAAGCTTTCCAAGAAGAATAAATCTACTGAAGCATGAAAATGATTTTGTTGCTGCCCCAACTACCACTGATATACATCACAACGTGTCATAGTTTATTGTAAGCCTCTATTAAGAGTGGGCAGCACTAAATCCAAGTAATTCCCCTCATCCCTTAAAATACACCTCTAAATATAACTAGAAATTTCAAATAGTTAGTAAAGGAAAAGTACAAAGACATAAAAGATCTGTGTTGAGCCAAAAACCTATGCATTCACAACAAAACTGGGATGGATAAAACTTAAAAACAATTATGGACTTTGACAAAAAATCTTCTTATGCATACAAAATGAAAGAAGCATTGGCATACTACTATGTTTACAAATTTAAGAACAGGCAGAGTGAGTCTCCGGGCAACACAGTTTCATGTGGAGACCCTAGATCCTTGTACCCACAATATCTAGTGACTTATAAAATGATTGCCAAAATAATTCCTTTTCTATGCATGTAAGAACACCACCTGTATAATGAGGGAGATGTAATATTGTTTGAGAAGCATATTTATACAGAGTGGTCCAAGATTGTGTATTTATGGAAGATACAACTGATTTTGGCATGAAACATGTATCCAAGATTTCAATGTGCCTTATTTCAGGGCCCATTGATGATTTACTATGAAACCTAAACTTTCAAAACAAACACATTGAAATCATAGGATCTCCATCACGAATATCATAAATATTAACTGTCTTTTGGGCAGTGGCCGTAGATACCATAAGAGGCCCACATGGCCTGTACCACCAATGTTGATTCCCTGGCACAACATTTGCAAAGCCAAAATTTATCCCTGATACATCCTTCTCTGCCAAAATTGGAGAGATGGTACTGGATGTTGAAGTGAAGGCCTCTAATTTAGTATGGAATGCCATAATTTATTTATTATAAAAGTCGCATGAATAGAAACCTGAGTCCAATGTACAACCTGCAGATGCTGCCACAACATATTTACCAGAGCGACCATCTGAACTAGCTGCTCTGATAAACCAGAAATCACCCCACATGTTTGGGGTAAGCCCATATGGAGCTTTATATTTAGCCTTCTCCTGGAGATTGGAAAAAAACAATACTGATTATTACTCATACATCAACTGCCCTTTATGTTAAGGGAAAATTTAAAGAGTGCATAAATATTCTTGAAATCCCAATCATAGTTTCTAGAAAATTTCAAAAGTTTTTGAAATGAACTACATCCTATTTAAACTACATCAAATATTTAGGCAAATCATTTTTTTAAATAGAAATTGGTGAATTTTATTTCAAATATAGAAATTTAAACCATGAGAATAATCTAACCCCTAGGATTTTCCCTATTTCTAATATAAAGTCCCAAAATGTATAAATTATAACACCCATAAACCCCAAAATTAAGTACAATAATTAAAACCTCCACACCTCTGAATTTGCTATATCGTGAAAAGAGCAGCATCCATCATCATGGGAAAGAAAAACCGATTCTCCTTCTGATACAAACCAACCTGCAGTAGATGTCTTATGGTTGAGTTGATTCAATCGATCACAGGAAACCTCTTTAGTTTCTTCAATATTGCCAAAATTCTCTGGCTTGTTTTCCTGATCATCATCAAAGTCCATATTTTCATCACATTGAATTAGTTGGGGTTCATTACGATCAGGTCCAGTGCCTATTGCAGAGCTCCGGACATCCAATCCAATATTGGAACTTCCATACCCGTTCCCATTAGAGATTGTAAATCCTGCTTCTGGCTTTAATTCGGTAAGTTCAAGAGCACTAGAACTGGATTCAATTGATTTAGACTTGGTATAGTTTTCCTCTAATTTGTATTCTGATACAACACTATACTTGTGCTTCAACGCAAACAGAAATTCTGCAGCAATGGGATCTTCATCTATGGGGCTTATGGATCTGCCCTCAAAAACATCCCGAATATTTGATTCATTTTCGTTCAACTAATCATGCAAATCCACCCTCGTATTCAGCACAACAAGCTGAACTGAAGGCTGGTTTTTCAGCAATTTATGGTGGGGGTAAAGCATGTCTTCTAGATCTTCACTATTTAAGTGTTTAATTGGTTTTTTCAGAGACCTGACCATAGAATCAAATGAATCTTCCGAATCCTGTGAAATAATAAACAATATTAAGGCCATTATTTATTGGTTTGAAATAATAAACAACATGCCACAAACCCACATAATTAGTAAATTATTTAAAGACAATAATTCCTACATATTAAAATATAAAGTTATAACATACCAGCTCATACTCGAAAATAACATTTGTATCAATATTCTTCTTCTGTATCTTCTTGATCTTCATCCAACTGATCAACATCTATATCAACATCTGATTCAGAAACAGTGTTGAAATGATCGACCATGTCATCATCATCATAAATTATGTCATTTTCAATAATATCCTCATCGACATCATCATCAATAATTGTTGCCTCATCTCCTATGCCTGGTTCATCTTCTAAGATATCTTCTTCGGCTATCAATGCATCTTCCTGCTCATCTGCCACTGCATCATCTTCTTCTTGATCAATATCATCTTCTTCCTCTACAATATACTCTACTGGCCTTCCTCTTGGATCATATCTAATAGCAAATGACCATTCGTTCTCACCTGGAACCTCTAAGTAAAGGACTTGTTTGCATTGGCTTGGAAAAACATAACTATATTTTCCTGCTTCAAACTACGATGTTTCAACCATTGGAAATCCATTGTCATGTTGAATATGTGTTCTATCATCATCACGTACATTCATTCGTAGCCTATACCATTTGACGTCGAACAAAACTATTTTGAAGGAATTAAAGTCACACTCAACTATATCATCTAAGAACCCATAATATCTACTTTCAGATTCTCGAGGATGTCTATCACTCCTGGAGGAAACATTAGTGACCTGGAATACTGCGGTTATCCCACTATCAGAAGTTTTCCTGTTATCATATAACTGTTTAATGCGAAATTTACGACCATTGCACCACATAGCCTTGTGGTGTTTCAACTGCAATATGCCAAACATGAAAAAGATGCATTCTCAATTAATATTTAATCATATAATTTACACAGCATGAAAATTAACTGAAAAATCAAACTTGTTGTCACATTATAAATATATTATAAAATAAGTAATGAATAAAATATGTGAATTAATTGCTTACCTTTCTATCTTTCAAACCATATGCTAAATCGATTTCCCTGTCTGTAACGTTTCCATCTCCACTACGATATGCTTCTCTAATCAATTCAGACAGTAGTTGCCATGATAACCTACCGTTGTTACGTGCTTTACATGTTTCAATCCATTCACTCATCCACTCAAGATTGTTTGCAATGTATAAAAGTAGTGCCTCATAATCTTGAGCACCTGAATAAAAAAACAATAATTCACCAATATTAATAAATATTACTTATAACCATAGTAAATTATATTAATTAATAAACTATGAAAGAATAAGACCTAAATGAATATAATGATCATATGCATGATGTAAAAAAATGAAACATTATATGTATTATACATAATAAATCTTTTACCTCTCACTTTCTTCATTCTACCTTTTCCCAACAGGTGCTCCACTTCAAATTTTTTGATGGAGTTCACATCCCAAATGCAATCCACCGCCTTCATGGCTGGCGCAACTAATATAGGAAGATAATGACTAATATACACCATGGATTCATATACCACATATCCCTCCACCATAGAACCCTCAGGTCGTGCTCTTTGTCTAACCAAAGCCTTGAAGGATTTCAGGTGCCTCTCGACCATCCACATTGACCTTATGTGTATTGGTCCCCACATTTCAATCTCCTCAACTTGGTGTATCAAGTAGTGTTCTTGTGCATTGAAAAATATTGGAGGTAGATACTTTTGCATTTCACACATTAGCCGAGGAATTTCTCTCTTCCAATAATTTATTTCATCTTGATGGATTTCTTTCAATGACAACCATCTGCAAATCATTACGCAAGGTTATTTCAATGAAACATAATATATATTTCATTACAAGTAAATTAATACATCATTTCATCAAGTACAAAAATAAATTGTAGCAATTAGATTTTGCGTATAAATCAAAACTACTTACCTCATGTATTTACTAAGATCATATATAACTTGTTTGACATTGTTGTCGAAGTCGTTTGGGAGAGATACAGGTAGAACATACTATAACAATAAAAAATGAATCATTATTGGTTTCCAAATTAAACAGAAAAAAAAAGAAAATTTAAAATAGGTATTCAAGCAATAACATACAAAAACGTATACCAAAAAAATTACCTTAACAAAGGTATGCCAATCATGTGTTTTCACCCCACTGAAGTCACCTTTCTTCGTTAAGATATTATTTATGTTTGAAGCAAAACCTGTTGGAAATTTAATTCTTCTAACGACCTCTTTTACATCATTGCTTTTTTGTTCTATTAATAACCATGTAATATTATTATAATTTCAACCTCCATTGTTATTTGATCTGTCGATCACACTTCTCATTGCATGATTCGATTTTCCAATGTCAGCACAAATATTGTCAATTTTATCTCTATCATGTGCACCATCTATGGTTTGCCATAACATTTTTGTCACATTCTTCCCGACATGCATTGTATCAAATAAATGAGCTATTTTTAGGTCCTCATAGTAGGGAAACCTCGCGAATTGAGAAGGATAACATTTCATTCCAGGTGGAAGTACAATCTTAGTACCTTCACCGCGACGATGACCTTGATATCAAAGAATAAAATAAATCAGAACAATACTAATTATAAAATACAATAAAATAAATTCATTAGTTAAAACAAAAATTCCAAACATTACATAAACAAATAATATATATATATATACACAAATTATGTACCAGCTGCTTGACGATTATTAATTCTGTTATATTCCAACATCCACAACTGAGGTGTCATTCTTCGTGGTTTTAATCCAGTTTCTTCTTTATCATTGAAAATATTTTTTTCAGTAGTACGATACTTATGGTTCCTAGAGAGGAAGTGCCTAAAATCATCAAACACCATCTTTCTTAAGTCTGGCGAATGACGATACTTCATCTTAGGGCCACAAACTGGACATGCAAATCTACCCTTTGTTTGAAGACCTGCAATAGATGGATCAATAACAATTAATATACTATGAGATCATTTTTAAAACATGCAATATGGTATATCTAATTTAGATAATTATGTATTATATTACAGTGCAACGAAATATTACATACCACAAACATGTGTTAGTCTCGGGGCATCATGAATTGTCCATACAAGCATTCCACGACATTGAAATCTCTTCTGCTTGATTGGTTTAGTGATGTCATACATAGTGATGCCATGCCATAACTGTATTAGCTCATTGATAAGAGGCTCAATATATACATTCATATCTTTGACCTGGTACTTACCTAATTGTTCAAAATTACGGTACATAATAATTACTACCATGATATATGTATATATATAAGTAAGTAAATAAATAAAATATATATTTATGCAAACAACGAGAGAAATGAAAATGTTACATTCAAATAAATAATGTATCAAATACCTGGAATAATCATCGTCAACATCATGTGATCCCTCTTTATTGACATCCAAGGAGGAATGTTATTGTTGATAATGAAAATAGGCCACACTGAGTAAGTAGATCTAAGCTCTCCGAATGGATTAACACCATCATCTGCCAATGAAAGCCTGACATTACGAGGTTCATTTTTAAAATCTACATATTTTTCCTCGATTTCTCTAAATGCAGAAACATCTGCGGGCATTCGAAGAACACCATCTCCACTTCTATTCTTTGAATGGTAATCCATAAACTGTGCTATGCTGTTACACCTGAACATTCGTTGCAAACGTGGAATTATGGGAATATGACGAAGAACCTTTTGAGGCACCTTTTTGGTTAGTTGATCTGTTCGATATCTACTGGTACCACATTTCGGACATTCTGTTTTCAACTCATGTTCTCCATAATATATAATATGATATTTAGGACATGCATCTATAGTGTTATATTCCATTCCAAAGTGTTTCATAATAGCACGTAGATCTCGATATGTTCAAGGTAAAGTATTTGGCGATGGTAACAAATATTCACCCAACAATCTACAACATAAACAAAAAGTAGTGTCTTGTAAAGATTATTAATCATATATATATATATATATATATATATATATATATATCATAGTTATTAAAACTGGACCAGTGGAGCTAATGAACCGGGTTTTGAACTGAAACCGGTCTAACCGGTAGCGGTCAGATCTCAATGAACCGGTTTTAAAAAAATTACATTAAATAATTATTTTTTAATTAAAAAAAAAAAACTATTTTTAAGATTTGCAACCATGATTCCAAGCCAATAGAGACAAAATATGAAAATTTTGCTCATTTATATACCATGCAAAGGTGAATATATCAAAATGGCACCAAATGCAATACATATCATCGAAAAATACATAAGCAAACTTGTTGAAGTAATGTATCAGGTTTCTCTTATATTATTCACCGTGTTTTATTGCTGAGTTAATATTATAATATACAATCTGTCCCTGCTCAGATCTGTTGTCAATTCATTGTATCAGCCTTAAAGACAATTCTGGGTTCAGTATCTATATATATATATATATATATAGATATATATATATATATCAGACCAGCATTTTGAAGATCTTGTATTCTTCATTATCTATGTTTGCTTGGCAATAAATTTCTAGAAAAACATCTACAACACTTAGAGGTATTGAATTGGTTTATGAAACCCACTTTTAGTGCTATTTGTAACAACTTGAGAGAGCATTACAACTTCAGCAGTCTGCTCACAATATTTTTGATGAAATTTATCACTGAAAAGATTTATTAAAACCTAGAAAACTCAGTGGCGAGTTTAGTGCATTTCCAAGAGGGAATTTTCTAGTGGTCAATTTATTATTGCCAGTCAAATTTTCATTAGGTTGTATGTTGTTGTCCCTTGAGTGGTGTCAGACCATTTGCATCAATCTTGATGCCATGATCAAATTTCTTGTATGCTGTGTGAAAGGTTTTGTATTTATGCTACTGCTATGTGTGAGCAGAGAGAGAGGATATGACAGTTCCTAGCTGAGTGTGAAATAAGGTTGCTGCTGATTGTTTTGAGAACAGAATTTTTCATCAAGTACACTTGATGAGTTGCATGCTGCCAAGGATTTTATGCTATCCAACCTTGTATTTATTAGTCATCATGTGTATTTTTGCTACTATAAGGTGTTGAGTATGAGTTATTAGACAAGTTTGTTGCTAGTATAATAGAGGAATTTACAGCTCATGGAGGAGACACTGAGGAATTTGCAACTCATGGAGGAGCACCTAACCGGCTAGTTAGGCCTGGTTAACCGGCCAAAATAGGTGAGAATAGGCTATTGACCGGGTTGCAAGGCCAGTTCCAATCGGCAGCCGTCCTGACCGGCCGGTTTTGATATATATATATATATATATATAAGTTATTATTTTACAAATTTATTACAACTAAAAAAGGGGAAAATAATCAACATTTACATATATGTGATCATATATACATATTGCATACCTTAGGAGTTGTGTCATACATCTGTTCGACAAATTATTCATAACCTTTAAGTTCACCAGCAACAATGTAGCAGAGAGAAGAGTTGCATTTGAGTGTTCAAAAAGTCGTTCACTTGACCTTTTAATCAGAGGTACATCATAAATATCGTCACTGCTATCTCCACCATCATCATCTGACTCACCATACAAGTCTTGGAGCATTTGATTTGTCCCATCATTAATGTGAACTGTCTCATTACTGTCATCATGATCTACCTCCATGGGATCATTAAAATTACCTTCATCATTTGCTTCATGTTCTTCACCTTGCACAACATCATTTCCAATACTAATATTTGCTGCAATATTCTCTTGTACTGGTGCAACATCATCTAATCTACTACTATTTAGCTGTGGAAGCTGGTTGATCATCTGCAAAAAGTTGGGGGGAAAATGTGCCTTTATGAAAATTACAAACATTAATAATTAAACATTAGTACGCATATAAAAAATATTAAAATAATATAAAATTTTACGATATAATCAAAATGAAGATAGATAATTAATTACCACGGGACGATAGTCATTCGATCCACCATCAATGTGCCCATATTTCCTACAATGCATTGTTGCTGTTGCTATTAAAACTCTAACATTATTTCTCATACAACATTTTTTACAAGGGAAATAAACTCCGCCATCACCCCTTTCACCCTTTTGAATTTTTTTTCCAGCTCCAATATTTTCTTCCATTGATGCAAATTATCCTATAAAGAAAACAATAAATCTCTCTCAATGGTGTAGAAAACCCAAAATAAAAGTGGGCATTTTACAAATTGTGAGCTTTTTACAAAATGTGGGCTTTTTACAAAATTGTGTGCTTTTTACAAATTGTGGGCTTTTTACAAAATTGTGGGCTTTTTAAAAATTGTTTATATTTTTAATAAAATGTGGGCTTTTTACAGATTGTGGGCTTTTTACAAAATTGTGAGCTTTTTACAAAATTGTGGGCTTTTTACAAATTGTGGGCTTTTTTATTCTTAATGCATTTTATGTAGAATACTAAACAGATTTGTCCAATTTTGAGATGAAAACTGTAGTCTCTACTACGTTTGGAAAATTGGAGGTTTATAAAAGATCAACTGCGAACAGAATTGTACCACTATGATAAGAAGCTGTTAGAAGCATTCCTTCTGCTTCACAAACGTGGAACTACCTTAAGAATGCTTATGGTTGATATAAATATTAGAGCATGGCAGTTAAATGTAGTATTTATGCTAAAATACTGAATAACAGCTTGAGAGTGCTCTTCAGATACTATACAAATGCACCAAATTAAAGTTGTACCATTACTAAAGATAAATGGCCAAAAATAGTCAATTTTGATATCGTGAAGTTATGTCTTTCTCGGTAGCAAATTGGGGATAGGATGGAAAATATGAGAGAACTAAGTTCCAAGGACTAAAAAACCAAGGTCAACATAGTTCTGCCTTGAATCAGAGACAAAACAAAGCTGCCCAAAAAAGTGTTTGAGAGCACCCATTGAAGCTCCTATATATAACAGAGTCAACATTTTCCTATTGAACAAGTTTGTATAGTCAAAGCCACAGCAAGATCAGATAGCCACGATCCTAAATGAGAACCAGAGCCAAAGCTAAGACAGATCCACGTTTAGCAGAACAAGACAGCCATAGCAAAGGATTTGACCACAGAACCAGATCATGAGAGATAGCAAGATTCTTTCTTCCACTGTGGAAATGTAGAAACTGTACAAGGGCTTTGCTTCTAGCAGATTTCATTGTGACAGTAATTTCTATGGTGTTGTAAGCGCTCATTAGTAGAATCTTAAAGCCATTCTGGAATTCTTTTAACCTGGAGAGGGTTTTCTGTGGTTATAAACCCTCATGTTCAAATTCCATTGTGGATTGGTTGTGTTTGATATTATGTTTTTACTGTCCACAGTTGAATTTTCGCACAGAAAATTATCAGTCTAAAGCGGAGCAATTTTGCGATGTTTCTTTTGCTTCCTATTGTGAAGTATTTCGCTCAGAACTCTACTCGTTGTAACAGAGGTCTTGGGCATAGAACAAGGGACTTGGGTTTTTTGGAATCAAACTTCAGGTTAAGATGCTCATCTGAAGAATGGCACAATGAGCCTTAGCATGGAGTTGGGAGTACCAATTTGAAGTGCAGGTAGGGCATTGTACAATAGACCAGTTAGATTTCTGGACCCTAATACAAAAGTTTCTTCTTCTTTCAAAACATGTTTCTCCTTTTCTATAACCAATGTGGGTCCTGTTCTTGTTTCAATTGGGGATGGATGAGCATTTGTTATTGCTCCAGATGATCACACTCTGGGTAGAACTGGAGGCTATTTTGGGGTGATGAGTCTAATAGGTCTCAATGAATTGTTTCCCTCGTTGGGGAATACTATTGCAGTGGAATTTGATACTATTTTGGATGTTGAATTCCACGATCCTAATGGAAACAAGTACCTTCAGCTCCAATACATGTTCACAAAAGAGGGTGCCATAGTCATTCATGCGTGAAGAGAGAGTGAATTGCAGGCATTGCAACAGGAGGTGTTGTTGTTGTTGCATTGGCCACTAGATTGTTTGTCTGGTTCTGTTACAAGCGCAGAGTATTGAAAAGGACAGACAAATTTAGTTCAGATATTGTGAAATTGCCTCAGAAATTCACCAATAAAGAGCTCAGCAATGCTATGAAAGATGTTTTTTGAATGTGATTGATAATCGATAATTTCAAGCAAGGGTAATCCCCTTGTGAAACCTAAATTTCTGAGCATTTTCTAAAACCTGATGATGGAGTCATTGTAATGAACAAGCGCCTAGGTCCATATTACGTCCAAATCTACCAAGCACCAAGATCTATAAAAAAAATCCACAGTATCTGCGAACTAAGAAGAAGAGGCAGTAAAAGTATTCTGCTTACCTTTTCGAATAGTGGTTGGGGTTTACCACGGAAAAAATTTGACAGAGCCCATGTAGCATTTCTTATCGTTGAAATTCTGGCAGTATCATTCAACTGGGCAAGCACTTGCCTTGGAGCTCCATGACTCAGGGAAAGATCCCTAAATGTTGCAGAGTCTCTAGCGATATTTCCCAAAGCCCAAACAGCCTTACACGAACACCAGTTGAACTCAAAGTTGGGTAGTATTTTTTTAAATCAAATTCCAAAATTACAAATGTATAAAGATAGTTGGGAAGAATAATTTTATGCCTCTAAAATGAACGTGCTACCTGTTATCGAACATTATCATTCCCAGAGGTAAGAAGTTCCACAAATATAGGAAGTGCCCCGTAATCAATATTCTCAGAGGCTCCAAAAAAACCCAAATAGGGTCAACCCTACTATAGGAGGAAGGGCCTGCAGTAATAACTTACCATTTTTCAAGAACTGAGGGCGAATGCTATTCTGCAAGAGCTGAGGGCGAATGCTGAGGGCGAATGCTGTTCTGCAAGAGCTGAGGGCGAATGCTGTTCTGAAAGAGCTGAGGGCGAATGCGCGCGTGATATCAGACGTTAATGTAGTTTTTTAAAAAATCATTTTTATGTAGCGCGCATTTGATTTTTAGCATTTCAAATCATTTTTATTTACATTTGATTTTTGCATTTCTAATACAAGTGACAAACAAATTTCTACAAGAGGTTGAAATTTTTACTAGAATAGCCATGAAAGACTAATTAAAATGGCTTAAAATGCAAGTGGAACTTCAAAATAAATGTAATTGAAGGTTCTCTCCACTAGATTTTTGCAAAAGTGCTTACATTATTTAAGTTATCTAGGATATTGTTTTGTATTACACAATCAAAATTAAATAATGAAATAGTTGGGTAGTCTTATTGTTTCAAATTAGGACACAATTTTCAAATGGTGATGAAGTTTCATGTGATGATTAACTGACAATATTCTCCTTTCATATCCTTGAAAAACTATACAAGGTTCCCTGTTGCCACATGAAACCCTAACTCATGTAGCAGCATAGGACTAGTCCTCCATTTTTCCCGTCATAAGGCATTTTGCACATATTTGACGACTAGAATTTGCGAATTCCCGTTTTCTGTGAGGTGCTAGGAAGGATAGAAGACTTAATTTTGACGTTTGAATTTTTTTCAAAAACGTTCTTACGCCCTTTAATTTCCACTTACCAATAATTTTGCAACACTAGTCCTCTTTGCAATTTCAAGGCTATACTCAAAAAGTAAGGAAAGTTAATTTTTTGGCTCACTCAATGATCCAGGTGCATACTGGTGGCCACCTGCCTATTCCACTTGGGGCCCCACCATTGTCTCTTTCATTTTTTCAGTTTCGGCACAACTTACTATTTTTAGCAATTTTTCGGGTCCTAAACTTCTGGAGCCATTTTGAGGCCCTAAACGACGTTTTTTGGGCATCACGCCTCCAGGGAATATCATTCCGTATCATTCCATTCCCGAATGATATTTGTGGCGAAATTTGTATTCCTCGGATAGATCTTTCTAATGATGTATCATGTGTGTCAAACGGAGATAGTATGCCAAAGTTACGTCCATGGGAAGTTGAAACACCAATTTACCCAAACGGGGCCCATAGTTTTGGCGCTTCATCTCCTAGGGTTAGGTTTTTGAATGTTTAGGGTTCTCCATTGTTTCTCAATAATAAATAGGCCCTCGAGCCTCATTGTAACTCAATTCAGAGGCCTGTAGCCGCCACATCTCTCCTCAGAGATAGCTACCAGCACCCTAGCTAGTTTTATTTCCATTCTTTCTGTAAGAAAATTTTAGTTCTTTGATATTAATAAAATGAAGTGTTATTTCCGCTGCATCTCTATATTTATGGTTATGTGTTTATTTTGTTGCGTTCCTGCATAAATCTGGATCAGTGGTATCAGCGCGGTCTGCTTTTTCTCGATCCTTCTTTGCATGTCCCCAACGAGGTCGGGGTATAAGGATTTAGGGCTCAATCTGGTGGAACCTTTGCAAGATCAGCCTCACAAACCCCGATGGACGCCCATGGGGGACAAAAAGAAAGATGAGGGAGCAGGAGATCCTATCAAAATATTGCTCGAGGAGGCCCTTGAAAAAAAAAGGAACGCGATGATGGATAACTTTGCCCAGATCCTTCAACGACTGCCCATCGGTGGCGCATCTGCATCCAGTAGCCACTCTGGAGGTGCGACTCCTTTTAAGGTACAAGTAAATTTTGACATTCCCATATTTGAGGGTCAAATAGATGCAGATGCCGTAGATATATGGTTGAATCTATTAGAAGGATATTTCTCGGTTCATGACTTTTCTGATAGGGAGAAGATTATTTTTACACTCCTCAAAGCTGCCCCCCATGTCAAGGACTGGTGGGAAACCCACTGTGAGAAAAAGGACGAGACAAAACCCTCTCTGTTCTCGACCGTACCCACTTGGAATTCTTTCCGAGACACCGTTAAGGAACAATACTATCCCGTGGGGAGCTATGAGGACAAGTCCATACAATGGACCATGCTGCGGCAACAAAGGGATCAAGATGTGCATGAGCTGACGAATCTGTTCCATACCCTGCGCACCAAGTTGGGTATCAAAGATTCAGAGAAACATCTGGTGCTAAAGTATCGCAGTTGTTTGCACAGATACATTCAGGAGGAAATGGAGTTCCTCAACATCTCCTCGCTTAGTACGGCATATCGGTATGCTGCAAAGATTGAGCAAAAATTCAAACAGAAGAAGCGAGACTTTGGATTTGCGAATCAAAAGCAAGGGAAAGGTGCTCCCAAACCGCAGAACAAAGGATAGATCCAAGGCATGGCGACTCAAGACAACCTCTCGAAGCCACAAGCAAAGAACAACACCGCAAAGCCAAAGAAGGACACGGGAAAGTGGTGTGAGTTCCATAAGAGCTCCACTCACAACACAAGTGAGTGTCGGGCCAAGTAGTCGCTGGTGGCCGAGATGCGGGCTTCTGAGTCAGATGCATGCTCCGACTCTGAATCAGAACCTGACAAGGGGAATGACAAAGGGAAACAGATTATTGATGCGGAGCCCAATGCCACTGTTACCACTACAAAGATCCAGAAGGAGGAACCAGAAGATCCGGAGGAGGAGGAACGTCTCTTCCACTCCCAGATGTGGGTAAAGGGCTCCCCGGTACAGTTCATTGTCGACAATGGGAGCCAAAAGAACCTCATTTCGGCAAATGCCCTGAAGCAGTTGGGCTTGCCGACCACAGCTCACCCACATCCATACACCATCGGGTGGCTTCACCAAGGATGAGATATCCGCGTCAGCCAGCAGTGCCGCCTTCCCTATAGCATCAAGGCCTTCACGGATGAGGTATTATGTGACGTTGCTCCTATTGATGTTTCTGATGTATTATTAGGAAAACCATACTTGTGGAAGCGTCATGCGGTGTATGAGTCTCGGCCTCATGCTATTATTGTTACTTTGGGAAATAAGCTGTACAGGATACCAGAGGTACCACCTCCTGCCACTATCTCTTTGGTTACTGCAAAACAATGCAGTAAGCTCATTTCCCAAACCAGGAAATTTGTTTTCCTGATGATCCGCCCCCAGGAAAAGAAGAAGACTGTGGCCACGACCTCCAGACAAGGCTCCTCTGCACGACAACAACAAATGGATAAGGTTGTGGAGGAGTACGGGGAAATTTTCACCTCACCCATAGGGGTTCCTCTACACTATCAGGTCAAGCACCCGATTGATCTGACCCCAGGTGCGCCGCTACCCAACAGACCGATCTATCGGCGCTCTGTTCTGGAGAACGATGAAATCAAGAGGCAGATTCAGGAGCTGCTGCAAAAGGGTCACATCCGACCAAGTTCATCGCCCTGTGGGAGCCCGATAATTTATTATTGTGAAATCATAGTTCTAAATTATCTCTTATTCTATGAGCAATGTAATCTATTAATTGTAAGCAGATTCATTAAAAAAATTCAAACTGATTTTAGCATGAATGATGAAAATTTATATATTAATTGGTTTTTAAGATTATTTGTATTATGTAGGAGCACTGGAAAGAAAAATCAAGACTTCATTTTCTGTTTTCCTTATTTTATTGGGCTTAACTGGAGAAAATTGAATATGAATAGTGAGTTAATTGTAATATCAATGGGCCAAGGCCATACATCAACATTGACCACAGTGGGGAAGCATAAAAGCATGGATATTCATGCAAGTATAGTTATTAATGTAATATCAAAGTTAACTCTTAGCTTCACTAAAGAAATAGAAGGCAAAGATCTAGCATCAACTGAAACTCACGTGAAAAAGTAGATGAAAAATGTACAATTATCCAATGGAGAGGTAATCTATAATTATCTAGTAAGACTCTTGGCTATGCCTTGAGACTAAACTAATTCTCATATTTTTGAATAGTCATCCATTGGAATTTAGTAGGAAAACCATAGTAAATCATTGTCCAATGGCCATGCAAAAATATATAAAAAATCATATTTGTTGGTTGTTTTTCAATAGGTGGACCATGATGGGACCACTGAGAAGGTGGGGGTGTTTTTTTAATCATGGAAGTGAGGTTTAGTAGATTGATAGTCAAGTTACCTTTCCCTCTAAATTTTCTTGATCAAGTTATTCATTCATTGAACTTTGATTCATTCCCACTGTTTTGATACACAATCCAATCCAGTTGAGTCTTGAGTCTTCATTGAGAATGGCATTCATAGGTTGTCAAGAAAGAGGTTATCATGCACATGCACTCTTCTTTTCTTGGTATCTTTGTAACTATGTTCAGCCTGAGTTCTATATTTATAATATTTCGTGATTATTAGGCTTTTATTTTGTCTTTTAAGAATTTTAATTTAATTATTATTAATCATTAAATTTTAATATATATATATATATATAGTTATTATATTTATTAAAATTTCATAAGAATTATTAAACTTTCAATGGTACATCAACTTTCATACATGAGAAAATAGATACTGACAAATGGTACATCATGGCCTAATTAATTTCGCTCAGCAATTTCAAATGGTATAACATTTAGTCAACAGTAATCATCAATTTCTGCACACAGAGACTAATTTCTCTGGAAGCCTGAGATTTCTTTGGCTTGTTATTCTTATAACTACATAGACATAATTAATAGAGAGATTGAGGACAGAAAAAAATCTAGCTCTTAGTCTCCACTACTCAACATGATTTTGTGAGAAATAATACATAGATTGATTTCTCTGAGTGCCTTAGCATTCTTTGGCTCATTTTTTTAATCACAACAACAATAAAAAATGCACTGAGGATTTTTTCTTAGTCCGATTATGCAATTTTTATAAGACATATTATGCAATATTAATAATAAACATAAATTTATTGCAATTTAGGGAAAGCTCATTCATGTTTTTTTCTTTATATTGGAAGGTTACTTGATTTTTGAAGTAATTTTTAGTAGATCATAGCATATATTGAGAAAATATTAGTTTGACAAGAATCAATTATTTCTCTTGAAACTTTAGGTATTAAAAGTCCAAGACACAGATATATCACACTCCAAAATCCAAAGAAAATGGAAGAGTGTTCAATTTTTTTAATCAAACTTTTATTGGTGAAGGGTTAATTTATTACGAGAACGTCATTAATGAAGTGAAAAATTTCAAACGTAACGTTTATTGACTAGAAAAATAATGACCAAAACGTCAAAAAAAATTGTGTGACGGGTAAAGAGAAATCCAAATTCCAACCCCGCCTGCCACTTGTTGGTGAGTGGAGGTTATTCACTTTTCATTTACAACTTACCATGTTACTCATGTTACCAACATTTTCACATGGCTCACTTTTAGGTGACTACTTATTGTACTTCTTCTTTATAAAGAACAATTGGTAGATAATTGTATATATTATTTGAAATCTATAACAAATCCAGGCAACAAAATTACAACAAATAGAAAATTATGCAAAAAATTCACCAGGGCACTAATGTGTGGATACCCTATCATTTCTTAGATCCTCATAACTTACCAACACCTACTATATTGGTATACACATAATATGGCATTTACCTAAAGTATTTCATATGTATCTAGAAGTAAATAAGTTGTATGACAATTGTTATGGCAGATATAATATGTGTATTATAGTTTATATTTCAATTTTTCTTAAGTATCATGCATGTGCAGTCCATATAGTGACTACAATTACCAAATATATTTCAGTGAAGATGTGAAGATGATCTCTCATTAGGTCCTAATTACTTAAAGCATCATTAATTAGCTTTCCAAATGAATAAAATATGTTAACAAATTAGTAAAAACTAGGAAAACAAATCATGATTTAAAAAAATATGGCACAATGAGTCACACTCTGAGATTTATTTAATTACTCATCAAGTGTCGCTACAAAATATATATGATCAACATTACCATAGAAATGGGACATGTGACCATCATTTTGGTTTTTCCAATGACATTCCACATCATGAGCATTGTTTAGGGTTGATTGTGTTGATTTTTTTTAAACAAATCATTTATACATTTTATGGAAATTATAGACACAATTTATAATCACATTACAAGATCATGATGTATGGATATTCCTTATCATTTCTTAGATACTCAAAACTTACCAACACCTAATATATTGATATACACATCATATAGAATTTACCCCTAGAATGCCACATGTATCGTAAAACAAATTAGTTGTATGGTAATTGTTATGGTGCATATATGATGTGTATTACAGTTTATCTTATAATTTTGTTGAAGTAACATACAACAATTTACATAGTGATATGAGAACCACTCTCTAGAGTATACATCGGTTTTGTACACATGGATTTTCAGTTGCTTTTTAAGATATATCATTGGTGATGCTCACATGATTATATAATGAACCATTAAGTTGAACTATGAAATTATTCCTCGCAACACACACACACATTGATGAATTAATAATTTTTCTCATATAATTTTTTTAATCTATTTTGAAAAATAAAATAAAATTATATATAATTATTTCTAAGAAGAACAAGAGAGAGTTCCTTACCATATCTTCGTAAAACATATAATAGCGACGTTTGGAGGCAGTCGTGGGCAATTGCAACATTTGGAGGAAGCCGTCTAGCGATGCTTTGGGGCATAGTGTCGCAATTGCGACACTTTTTCTAAGTGTCGGTATTGCGACACTTTTCTCTAAATGTCAGTATAGCAACGGTTTCCCAAGATCAATGGCCCAAAGTGAACCCGATAACTTACCTTTTCCCCGCACCTTTCCTTTTGATCGTGGTCGTTCGCTCGTTGAATCCAGATCCGACGGCGCTAATACATTTTCGCGCTCATAAAGTAATCGTTTGATGTTTTGGCAAAGCCGCGCGAAATGGGTGGTTTTTCCAAACCACCCGCGCTTACGTGTCGCCACCACGTTGTATCGCGTTCGAAAATCTAGTTTCCGCTTACCACCATTTACCCTCGCGAATACCACTGGCGGTATTCCCTAAACCTCACCCGTTTAACCCGAGTTTAATGTCATTTAACTATGGTTATACCATCGTTTAATACATTAAAATTATATTTTTCATTCAAATTTTCACCTTTTCGCTTTAAACCTGTAAAAACATTGCAGAACCGTTTTTCCTCAAAATCACGCCGTTTGAACCCTGAGAAACTTTGCAGAGCCATTTTCAACCTACCAGTACCATTTTTCGACGCCCATTGTCCTAAATTTCCATTACAAAGTACTACATTGTCCTCTGCGAAGCCATTTTCAAAAAATTGAAGACTGAGCGCCTCTACAACGTCTTCAACCGAATTCCGCTGGTTCTCCAGGTACTTTTCTTCGAAGTTTCCCTCTGAGATTTCAAAATTCCTGTCAATTTCAAATAATTACCAAAGTTACTGCAAAAAAGTGTCCATTTTTCAGGGAAAACTCTGTCAAAATTTCCCTGGAATCCCTAATTTCCCTTTCTCGCAGTTTTTTCCATACCCTGGTCCATTTTGCTGTTGAAATCGATTTTAAATACACGTTCTGAGCTTTAAATTCCTTTCATTTCCTAAAAACCCTGCTCAGAAACCCCATTTTCAGTAGAAATTCGCCAAGAAACCCCTGTTTCTCGTAAAGGAACTTAGAAAACCGTTTAAGCTTGCTTCGTTCATATTAAAAATGACCAAGAAATAGGTAACCCCCAAGAATGGAGGCCCAAAATCTCAAAAGAAGTCTTCTGCAAAGATTCCTCAGCCTATGTCCTTCAAAATCGACAAACCAACTCCTGCACTCACGGCTGATTCTACAGAAGTGGTCAGACCAGTCCAGCCTCCAGTCATTTCTCCAGAGAACAGCCCTTTAGTTGATCTAGACTATAGAATACTAGACCCTAATGTAGAATTTAACCTGCTTGATGTCTATAATTGGTGCTATGGCAAATCAGTGGAAAAGGGTGACAAAGATATTCCAATTTGGGAATCCAATCTTCCTAGATATATTGTCCCTCTCACTCATTCTGTTCCTGACTTTATCAGATTATGCCAAGCCTATTATATGCCAGAACAAAGATGTATTGTAAACAAAGAAAAATATATCATGTTTTACATCACCGAAGAGTCGATAAATTCCATGCTGCAAATGAATCATGACCCCAATTCTGCTTCCCTATCAATAGAAGATTTAACCCAACTATATCTTGACTTGGATTTCAATGCTAGATTCAAAATATACCAGAATTTTTGTCCAAATCAAGTTGATATTCCTAATTTAAATCCTCCTTTCGACACCGTTGATTTCCCAGATGAAACTAGACAGATTGTCTCAATGCTCTCCTTCATACTAGAATACACCAGTGATGAATTCACTGATGTGGCTATCCTAGGTTTTCTGTCAACTCTAAGCCCCGGTCAATCACCATCCATTCAGTTCAATTTTTCTAGATTTATTGCTGAAAGTATGCATTATCAGTTATCCAGATTATCAGAAGAAGGAGTTTTCAGATACTCCTCTTATCTACTCCACCTCTTCCTATATTATCAAACAGATAAGTTTCCAATTGAATGTCAGAAAGTGGATGCAGAAGGAAAAGTTCTATCAGTAGTATTTTGGTTATCTATTCTAAGGAAATGGAACAGAGAGTATAGTTTTACAGATTTCAATGACTCATTTATAGCCCCTGCTATGTATCTCTTGGAAAAAGAGGAGTTCCCTAAGATCAATGATGAGACAAGAAGAATTCCGTAGTTATCAGAGAGCTACAAAACTACATATTGGTATTTATATAAAAATCATATAGAAATCAGAGTGTATGGCTCATCCCTGGCCCCATATAAGTTACCCAGATTTCTTACTACAAGAATATTTGCTTTAGAATATCTGAGACAACTATTGAATATAGATGAAATCAAATTCATAGCTTCCAAGAAAAAGACCCAATTTAAGCTGAAAAATCAAATTGGGCCATTCATTGTGAATAATAGAGAAGTTGCCAATGAGATAAATGTCAAACTTAAAGAGTATAAGTTCCCATGTAGTTTTACATGGAAGTATGACCCACAAGGTATTTTGAGTGCAATAAGGGTAAAATGTAAGTTGCCTATTTAATTGCATGATCCTAAGCCCCATATTGAAAGATATGTAAATAAAATTGAATGGGAGCCAAACACCCTATCTAATGATGATTCACAGGCAGTACAGGTAATACAGGTAGACAGTGGCAAAGGCAAATAGATTAAACAGACACAGTTGGCTTCTACAAGCAAAGATACTGATAATGTACATAAAAGAGACAGAGAACGAGATAGTTTCATAGCTGAGACTATTGAGGACATAAAATTCAGAACTCCTTATAGTAAAAGAAGAAATTCAACAAATGAAGAAGAGGATAAGGCTATAAATATTGATATAGATGATGAAGCAATAATAATAGTCACTCAAACATTAAAAGAGCTTCAAAATGTAAAAATTGGAACACAAAAAAAAGATACAGTCATGAAGGAACACCAGGCTACTGTCGATTTGTCTCCTCCTTCTCAGGAAACTGACAATACAGAGTCAGAGATTCAGATCAGATTCAGACAGATTAAAGAGAAGAATGAAGAGATCAAGAATCAAGCTCATTCTAGATTTCTAAAAGAAATGCCTGGAAACAAAGACAGTCTTCTTTCAGCATTTGATTATTCATCCAATAAATTGGTAATGTCATTCTTGAAGCCTACAGTGGCTGAGCCAAAATCAGTGGTAGATTACTCCAAAACAGATTTTGAAGTGGATGCAGATGCCATTCATGAATTAGATCAAATTGAATTTCATAGGAGCAATACTGAAATGATATATTCCAAAATTGTTAGTAAAACTATGAAATCAATTAGGCTTGAGAAAACAATGCTCAACCTCCAAAATCAAATGAAGTTGGACAAAGCCTCACTGTATGCTAATAATTTAAGAATAAAAGCACTAGAAGATATAATGATTGAAGCAGGGGGTGACCCAGCCAACATTGAAGGGGCAAAAGTCTTAATTAAACAAAAAAATGAGGATATATCTACTCTTAGAAAACAGTTGAAGTTGCCTCAGAGTGAAAACTCTCAAGCAAAAGAAATTCTACAGCAAAAGATAGAGAATGATGATTTAAAGCAGCTTGTACATCAAATGACAGATCAGATAAAAACAATGGAAAGTCAAATAGAAGCTCTAATGAAAGAGAATGAAGAACTAAGAAAAGCACAACCAATGGTCATTCCTACAGTGATCCCCACTGTAAACATTGCTATACCATCTACTTTGGCAGAACACTTGGCACCGAAAGGAGTACTGAAAACTGCAGTGCTAATTACTTCTCTAATCTCTGCCTCTTCTTCTTCATCCTCACAGAGGAGCACACTACAAGACCAAGATAAAGAGATTCTTAGTTTGAAAGGCATTATTAAAAATTTAGAAAATTCCAAAAATGATGCCTTGATTACTTCTAAAGGACATGAGCAAAGGGCCGATCGACTACAAGAACATGTAAAGATTCTGCAAGCACAAGTAAATCTTACAGATCAAGTGGCCTATATAAAAAATCATTTATGGACCAAAATTATTGAAGGCATTCATTCTCAATGGCCTTCAATTCAGATAATTTATGAACAGAGGGAGTTACTTCAAGTTGCTTGTGCAGGGATTGATAAGACTAAGAGGGAAATTGACAATAAACCAGCCCAAGCAATCCAACTCATAGATTTTTTAAATAGTAAAACCAGGGAAGAGTTGGAAGAATTGAAAATTGTTGATAGAACAGAAACCATTCTTCAAATAAAAAAGGTCCTAAACAAAAGAAACATAATGAGTAATCTAGAGGACCGGTGTAAAGACATGAATGTATCCATCTCAAGATTTTTAGCCAAATACAAAACATTGTCAGAAGCAGGTTTGCCTGATATTCACGCATTGAATGACAAGTTAATGCCTCAGAAAGATAATGATCTAAAAATCAGAAATCATGCAAAAGAGCAAGCCAGACAACCACTGCCTCAAGGATCACCAACAGGCAAAATACTTCTTCAGTATTTTGAAAATCTGTTCTTTTTAGATAATGAGATCAGGCATATGTTCACTATCAAGCCTAACTTTCCCAAGTATACAGAGGCAAATGAAATTTACAGAAAATTGAAGACTATGAAGATCCCCTCTGCAGAAAAGTGGCAAGAATTCACAGATCTGCTATGAATTTAATGGATAAAAAACAGGAAATTCACTTGGAAATTCATTTTTTACTGTTACCTCAAATGGTAAAAATATAGGGTTAAAGTGCACAACAAAAATCAGTTCAAATTAGAATAATCAGTTCTATTTTTTCTTGTAAAAAGGCAACAGCTTGCAAACTGTTTTGCAGCTGTCCCTCTTTTTAAGTTTTCTTTCCTATTTTTTATTAAAAAATTATCTCAATTCCTGAGATATTTTGTAAACAATTTTTTGTATAAATACTTCACAATTCAAAGTATTCAGTGTGAATAAAATTTCTCAAGACAACTATAGTCTTATTTTCCGGTTATATTGAAGTTGGTGAGTCAATTAGTGAAAGCAGCAGACTGGAAAGAGATCAGAGACATCATAGCTAAGGATTCTCATGGTGACAAGATAAGTCTCATTTCTTTCTTTGTTTTCAGTGTATTTATTTAAAGTTTACATTCATTCATATTATGTTTTTCTAGTCTATAATGATCAACTAAGGAAAAATTAAACAGGATTAGTGATAATAAGCTCCCTGTTTCGAAAATTATTGGCATTTTAATGTTTTCTACTTTGTTCGTGCTCTCTACTTGACCATTGGCCTGTGGGTGATATGGAGTTGTAATCATGTGCTGAATTTGGTAGTTTTGCAATGTTTCAGCTAATTTCTTACCTACAAATTTTGGTCCTCCATCTGTGATTATGTCCCTTGGGAGACCATAGCGCACAAAGATTTGGAAAAGAAACTGTACTACAGAGTCCTCTGTAGATTTTGAAAGTGCCTCTGCTTTGACCCACTTAGTGACATATTCAGTTACAACTAGGATGTATGTTTTTTGGTTTGAGGGAGGACTAATAGGGCCAACAAAATTAAGTGCCTAGCATTCAAATGGTTCAATCACTAGTTGAGGGTTCAAAGGCATTTCATCAGACTGCCCAGGGCGTCCTGCCCTTTGGCAGCTATCACAGGCCTGCACAATTTTTTTGGCATCTTTAAATATGGTAGGCCAGTAATAGCCTGTTCGTAAAACCTTATGGGCAGTTCTACGGTTCCCAGTTAGATCCCCTTCTTCAATCTTCTTATCTATAGCTTAAGGATTCTTAAGTGCCCTTTTGCTCAGATTCCATCCACTCCATCAAATCAAACCTATACATAGCCTTAGAAGGTCACCTATCTTTCCCTTAGCACATTTGCATCTCTGAGCCTTATTTCTTAGTTCTTCTTGCCTAGAGAGTTGACTCCATTGCCCAATATTCTGGTACATCCTTCTGGTTTACCTTGAAATCTCTTTATTCCCACCAATATTTTAAAATCAAACCCAAATACACAATCATAGCTAGCCTAATATCTGTTACTAAAACAAAGCTAAATCATATGGAGAGATCCCTCTCTGGAGTTCAAGAAGGCTAGATCTTGAATTCCCAAAGCGGTTCTTGGTTACCCCTGGTGTTCTTAACTACAAAATCCCTATCCCACAACCTGAGAATTACTAGGGTGATAACAGGCCTTGGGGGTATTATGATCCTTGGAGGAAACTCCCACAGCTAGAAGAGTTGACAAAGAAAATTGGATCGAGTACAAAGGTGTGGCAGGTGGGTTTTACCCTGCACCAATTGTTATGGTGCATATATGATGTGTATTACAGTTTATCTTATAATTTTCTTGAAGTAGCATACAACAATTTACATAGTGATATGAGAACCACTCTCTAGAGTATACATCGATTTTGTACACATGGCTTTTTGGTTTCTTTTTAAGATATATCATTGGTGATGATCACATGATTATATAATGAACCATTAAGTTGAACTATGAAATTATTCCTCACAACACACACACACACACATATTGATGAATTAATATTTTTTCTCATTTAATTTTTTTAATCTATTTTGAAAAAAAAAAAAGTATATATAATTATTTCTAAGAGGAACAAGAGAGAATTCCTTACCATATCTTCGTAAAACATATAATAGCAAGAAAATTAATCTATTGAAATTTCATTTCCAAACATATTCATGGAGTAAAATGAAGATTAAAAGGAGATATTCATGGATTTACCTATAACATCACCTCATAATTAAGAATGTAAATTTACAATATTGATGATACATATGTTAGGATAAAATTAATCTATTGAAATTTCATTTCCAAACATATTCATGGAGTAAAATGAGGATTAAAAATAGATATTTATGAATTTACTTATAACATCACCTCATAAAAGTGTAAATGTAAAATATTGATAAAATGTATTTATATATGATAAATAATAAACCTTTATCTCACATGTATCATATAATCTTATAAACAAACAATTGCACCGGGGGTGCAATCCTCAAAACTTTTAAACTGTCTAATCTATATGTACCTGTTTAAAGTATTCGGGGCCCACATTACAAATGCCCAAAGAGAAATATTTTTGCATATGTTATATATGAGCCAATGGTTTAAATAACCATCGGGCGATGAAACAAAACTTATAACAAAATATTAATAAAACTATATCATACATCCGAACTTCAAAAAAAATAAACCCAATTTCAATCACAAATTCGCGTTCCAAAATAGCCTGCTGATGTCACCCTAATTTGTGACGCGAAAACTTCATAGAATACGCCATATAAAAATTCAGGTCTATTTTTTGGCTTTGTGTACGGAGGAAAACTGTGACGCGAAAATCAAATTAATTATGCCCTATAATGTTTCGGGTCCGCAATTCCACAACGCAGACGAGACAAAAAATAACGCGATCGAATCGCCTGCTTCCACGTGGATGGTTGATTTGGTCTGTGGTAGGTATGACCACGTTCTTTTGAATTAAAATCTCCCACGTTTACTATTAAATTTCTCTATTTCCAAAACAATACAGCGCTATGTTTTTAAGTGTGCAGGGACTGTGATTTCAAAACCAAAATTGATTGTTCATCAGTTTCAGAAAGCGGCTGTTTGACAATGCCATTCAAACAGATTTAGAAAGCGGCCAGAGGACAGGGTAGTTGAAATTAATATTTCAACATCCCTCATTCACTGAGAATACCCTCCTTGGTGCCTTCTTCGCCGGACTACGATGTGTTCATCAACAGTCATGAACCCGATGTCTGTTTCTTTGCCGGGCATCTTCACAACAGTCTTGCTTCCAGAGGATTGCGAGTCTTTCTCGACAGCATAGAATTGCAAGATGAAAAATCCATACCTTCACAAATCAAAGACGCAATTAAAGGAGCCTCTCTCATTATTACTATTTTCTCTCCAAATTACCTTCACAAATAAAATATGAAATTAAAGGAGCCTCTCTCATTATTACAATTTTCTCTCCAAATTATGCGCAATCACAAAGGTGCCTCCATTAACTACTCCTCGCGCTGCTCTGTAAGCCGACCATTTTTGCAGAGGCATATAACTGTCGTTTATTGTAAATAAGTGTCATTATACCGATGACGGCCAGAGCGTCACTGATGGATCCCTCTAAACGTCGTAATTGCGACACTTAGACATTGTGTCGCAAACAAAGCGTCACTATTGCGACGACTGCCTCCAAACGTCGCAATTGAGACACTTAGACATTGTGTCACAATTGCGACGTTTGGAAGCAGTCGTCGCAATAGGGACGCTTTGGGGCATAGTGTCGCAATTGCAACGTCTTCCTTCAAACTTCGCAATTGCGACACTTTGTCTAAGTGTCGGTATTGCGACACATTTATCTAGACGTTGGTATAGCGACGGTTTTGGGCGAGATTGAAAAAATTTGGGGAAATTTCCAACATTTGGTCAAAAGTGTCGGAACCAAGTGTCGGAATTTCCGCCAAATGTACTAGTGTCACCATAAAATACATGTTTTAAGTCACATACTTGACATAATTTGAATGTATGTTTTTTAAGTTTCATATTTACATTTTACAACGTTTAATTAACAAATTGCAAATTTTAGAATTCATTCACTATATAAATGTAACCAACGATGTAATTGTCTCTAATGGAGTGTTGAGCTTGATAAAATAAATTTGTTTTTATGGTTTTGAAATTGTATCAAATTGGTTGTTATGCCTTCAAACCTTAGATTCTTATCATGGTAACTTCCAAACAAACAAATATTCGAGCTTTCAAAACCTTTCGAATTCGTATAAAACAATAATAAATTTTACACAAGTAGAATTTGAATTTCAAGAATCAAGATGACACTGTATTTTCATATTTATAATATGATTAGCTATTGTACACATTAATTTTCATTATTATTAATCAAATGAGTTACTATTATTTTTATAGCTTGAGATCCAAATAATAAGAACGTTTGATTGAGATGCTTTACACTGTGATGAGTCTGGAAACGAAGCGGAGTGGTCACCTGCATCAATATTACAATACATTACATCATGATATATCCTCTTTTGATCATAATTTCTGAGGGTAGGCATTCCCATGTTCAGCACATAAAACAATCTAATACATATACATAATTCAGAAAATTGTCTATATTGGAATGTTGCCCAGATGTAGACACGCCTACAGATATAGGCCCATGTTTGGATGAAAATATGTATGTAAGGTCGCCGTAAAGATGATGTGCACAACAATCCTAAAATCACAGCTCAGATGGATGAAACTAGATCCAGGGTCTTCTTATCTCATTCACTCGATCATTCGAGTACAAGTCTAGCCATGCGAATATATGATTTTTAGTCGAACATGGAAAGACATCGTTTTATTATCAACCAATGATGTGAGTTGTTAACAAACGCGAGAGAAACACCATTAATTTCAATGGCCCTCAAGGTACTACAGTACATTTCGTAAGGCGCGAATAGATGATTTGATGTCGAACGCCAAAAAAAATCTTTCAGTTAAAGGTCCAGAAGCGAGGATCTTGTCGATGCTGTAACAAGCCTCGTGCTACTGGAATCTGATGTTTCTAGGTGAACTTCCTGGATATTGATTTTTCGTCGACAGGAAGTCACCTTATTGCAAAACTGGAGTTACTGATTTCAGAGACAAGGGTATGACTTGATATAGAAATTTTCAAGGATGACGGTCATGAAAATGAAGGTTTACGAGTATTGCAGATGGATGAGTTTTTTAATCACTGGATGATTTCTCTTGAACATATCGGTGACACTATGATGAGTTGGTAGCATTGACCCAAAAATGAAGTGAAGGTATGATGAACCATAGGTGTAAATGAACCGTAAATATGATTACCCAACCTAAAAAATCATGGACATGGAGTGAAAGAAGTGTCATGTTCAAATGCAACTTGCTACCAAAAAGAAACTTTTCTTACTTTTTCCAAATTTTCCTCAGTCATTTGTCGACTAGTACCTCTTTATTTTTTAACAAGCTTGAGGAGGATAACATTTTCTTGATCTATAATTCAACCCTTCGAGCGAATAAAGTATCACTATTTAATAATTTAATGAGTCTAGCGATGAATGAAACTCGATTCTTGCCATGATCGACAAGCCCGTCACTATTTTATGTTTTAACAAGCTTAACGACAGTGATAGCCTAGTCCTTTTTCATATTTAGAGAGTCTGAAAAAGAGGACGAAAGAGAACTCCAAAAAGTACTTTTTTGTAAATTTGTCACTGAGATCCGAAAAAGTGTAAAATAATATCTGAGAGAACCTCTTTGGTCATGTTTAACCAAGGTATTCCTTTTTCGTAAATAATGTATCTCAGTCCGGAAAAGGGTTAAACTTATACTGAGTAGATATCGATTCATTTACTTTAACGAGCTCGAAAACGCAAGTGCTCAGCAATCTTTTCACATTATCGGTTTCTAAAAAGAGCTGAAAGAAGACTCTAGGGGTTCCTTTTTCGCTGTTATCGAAGCTCAAAAAAGAGATAAAAGTGCGCTTCAAATCCTTTTTCATTTTTAACAAAGCTCGAAAAATAAGGATAAAAAGTATGCTTTGTGGTCAAGTCATTCTTTGAATAGAAAAGCACGACTAGTTTATTCATCAGTTGTATTTCATGTTCAGAACAACATCAAATGGATTAAAAATACCTATTTCATGATAAAAATAATAATAAAACTATAGTCATAGCAATAAATTTAATTTGTAAACAATTAAATGAATATAAAAAGCAGTTTCACTATTCATTTTTACCATTCCATAGTTACCATTTGCATTTTGGAGCTCTGAACCTAATTTTTACCTTGAACTTCAGTCGTTGATTGCAGTCATTTCTGTGGACGGATTTCGTCTCCATTTGATCTAGGTTAGTGCTATGAACCTCCTCTTTCCTTCAATATTCATTTCATTTCCATTCTTGGAAAATTTTTAGGGTTTTGAGGCCCCTAGGGTAAATTCTACCCAAAATGAGGGCAACGCACCCCTGAATGTCAAAACCTGTGTTGCATAGTAGGTACAGTGAAGGGTACCTGCATGTGCAATGCACTGTCTCAACCCAGGGAGATCGTTGGGCACAGTTCAAGTTTTTGGTTTTCATGCTGTGTCCAAAATTTGCATAGTTTTTTGCAATGATTGGAATATAATGGATCTTATGGTTGATTTTCAGGTTTCCATCGGATTATAATGACGATTACATGGATGGAAAGAGAACATGAAGAACAAGATATGATTGCCTTGAATGATCTGGGTACTGTAAGAGCCTTAAGAGATTGTGGACTACTTAAGTACTTCAAATTGTCAGGAATGAGGCAACAAATAGAACTCTTGGAGTTCTTAGTTCGAGCATGGGATCCAACGATAGAGGAAATTCACATTAAGAAAAAAGTTGTTCCCATAACAGTTGAGGACGTGTATTTTCTCACAGGTTTGTCGAGGAGAGGTTTGCCCATTTCTCTCACAGGGTTTGCAGTTGGAGGAGAGACAGTGAGGGATTATGTTATGTAGTATTGCTATCCAGGGTCAAAACCTAGCAAATATGGAAAAAGAAACATCCGAGATGTCAGGGATTTTCCTTTGAGAACCATCCTTTTCACGATTGCTAAACTTGCTGGCATCGTTACACTACATGTAGCGAACCGATCGTATATGCAGTATGCGTTAGAGTGTTTAGAGCCAACAGTCTTCAATTGGTTTGAAGTTGTTCTATCTCAGATAAAGGAACAACTGAATAAAGCAAAGGGAGGAAGGAAGAAAAATTTCAGTTTTGGTTCAATCCTTATCTCCTTCACTTTGGAACGGATTACACTGATGCAACCACAACATGTAACATTGGATATATCTAGTCCTAGAGATCCTCAAATGCAGAGATGGGTAGAACTCATGGGTCAGCATGCATGCCAATTGACCGTTGTGTTCTCGACTGCATTCTTCGCCTAGTTTCGGCGACATATCGTCGCCATCGATGAGTATGCATACGTAGGAATCAACTTTCGAGGAGATACAGATCTAGTATTACCAGAAGGCGCTCAGTAGGGTGCAATGGGTAAGAATGATTTGACCATGTTTTTTTATTTTTATAAGGTTTATACAATGTTTTTGTGTTTTTATTTCTTTCCAAGACTAAACTAAATGTTTAATGTAATGCAGATATTGGTCTCGTTCAACCAGTAGAGGAACCAGAGCGCGAAGCAAATGCGCCAGCAGAGAGGGCTATTGGGAGAGCAGTCCTTCAAGACCTTGATATGGTTGAGACTCTGGCTGAGCTTCAGCAGCACATAGAGGGGTTTACCTTCGGGATTCCGGATTGCCAGATCGAAGAGCTTCCCATGCGACTGCAACGACACACTATTGGGGTTCCTAACCATTGGATGTGGTTGCTCCGTAGGATTGCTAGATCTATAGCATGTTACCATGAGCACCACTAGTTAAATTGTGATATTTTGCATACATTTTGAGGTCAGATGACCTATGTGTCTTGGGCCCAAATTTTGTAAAGAACCTATAACTATCTATCTATGTGTTTTCAGAGTTTTTCCTATGTTTAATGCGCAATCCTATTCAATGATGTGAATGTTTTCTTTACTTATGTTGCAAATGTCTATTTAAAACTTGATTAGCTAATGAATCAGTTAAAGTGTTCAGATTTATTGAAATGTGTTGATGTTGAATGAAATCAAAATGTCTCTCCAAAAGTCGAACTCTTAGGAAAAATCTAAGAAGTGTTGGATTTCTAAAAGTATAAATATGTAGAAATTATATACAATATGCGTGTATATATCCGGACTCTCCTGATCTAACAATATTTATCTTCTTGATAAATACAGAATCCTTCCACTATAATTCTTGCGGAAATTTAATCAACAATTGCAAAACACATGAAGCAATAAAAACACACATAACACAGTTTTTTAATGGGAAATCATGAATCTGAAAACCCCAACTATCATATATTATGTATCATGGAGATCATGTAACAATCTCATACAAATCTTAGTACATAAAGCTCTCAATACAATACAATCGTCACACACTATCATGAAGAAATCTGCAAATCCATGCACCGATTTCTGCTTCTTGATAGCCTGCCTCCACTGCGCAATCCAAGCTGATTACAAAGACCAATTTGATGCAATCCCACTCTCCTTGACTGCGTTATTATCATTGGAAACTCTAATGTATATATAGATGCAATCCATGCATCACTATGGTCACAACAGATAGTCCATCTTGCCCTTTCACCTATCTCTCCACTGGGTCTCCATTGAAACTGCCATGCACTGTAGTTAAATGTTGTATTGTTCAGTTGATTAATGAGTTATTATTTGTGAATTAATTAGGTAATTAATTCACTCCACTCTCACTAGTGTATCATTCAATTAGACTAGATACAACTAGCTCAACTCAGTCTAACTGAGTTAAACTGAATACAACTCCATAACTACTCTTCCAACTGTGTCATAACTCTGCCACTTGAGTTCTAACTGAGTCCTCCATGCATGAGCTCCAGTAAACCTTTGGGAATTGCGTAATTCCCTCAGTCCACTGATGTGCCACATCTGTGCACTGAAACAAAGTGCTCCAAGAGAATAATTTGTTGTTTAGAGTCTGATTATTATTAAGAGCTAATAATAATCGACATGCATCTATTTTTAGATTGACGATCTATAAAAAGAGTTCGCCCAATATTATAAACATAGAATCTCATCTATTTTTCACATTTTACCAACCATCTACAAATAGCCTCCTGCTACATATAGAATATGCTCACCATGTCTAAAAATAGACATACACCTAAAAATAGCTTGTGTGGGCCCTACCTAGTTTAGGTGATTATTTTCCAACTAGGATCAAGGATGATGTTTCAAGATGCCTCCTTTATTGTTTCTTGTTGCAATCTTCAACACTCCCTCTCAACAAGAAAGGACTGTCTTTGCATGTGACATGCAACTCCATGAATTCACCCTGCAACATTTTCAAGCACCCTGCAACTCCATGCATCTGCTCTGTAACTCTTGCTGCAACACTTCCGAAACTGAAAGGATCCAAACAACTCAATCAGTATAATTCATCTGTCATCAAAGTATTCAAATTCTGCTTAATTACTGCACATGTCTTCAGGAACCACTGCACTGTTGAACTTTTCACCCATGCACTCTGCACTTGCTGTCAACTCTAAACCGTGCTCCAGTATCCGACACTGTCACTTTGATTTGCCTGCATCAATCCAACTGATCATGCTATTGCTGCTTTGTGGGCACCTCGTAGCCAAGTTAAATTTATGAGATCCACACCATATCAATGAATCCTACCCAAAAATATCCTCTTGGGATTACCCATGCGTGTCACCCCACCTCTTACCTGGTGGTATAGCTGCATGCACTCCCTCTGCCCATCTGGCACAAAATTTCTCTGCATGAGTGGTTGCACCCACTCCATGATCCTCATATTGTGGCTGCTCCACATCCTGAGGTTCACTCTTACCTGCATGTAAATCCTGCTCCCTCTCAAGCTTCAATTGCATGTCTTTCTTGCACTTTCCAACAGTAGGAAGCTCCATAGAAATCCCATCTACATCAAATCTATAAAGATTCTTCTGCATCTCCAGTTGTGGTTGCTCCACAACCTTTTGAGACTGCTTCTCACGCTGCATGTTGAGAGGATCCCTCTCAAACACCAAGTCACTAACCTCTAATTTTCTCCTCAAAGCTTTGCATGCGTCTTGTACCTCAGTGCATGTAGATTCTTGGCTCGCGCACATTGCAATTGTCCCGTTGTCGTGAAATTTTCCAACAAAAGAGCTAATTTTAAATTGACAATATCTCCCTCATCCGAGCTCCGATTTGACCGATTTTTTTTTTCAATTTGGGTATTTTTTCCCAAAGAATCCAAATATGCTATTTTTTTCTTAAAAAATTCTACCAAAAATTTCAGATATTCTCTGCAAACTCGTGCGCCCAAAAATTCCTGCTCTCATTACATGTAGAAAATCTATAACACAACGTCAATACCATGTAGAAATTATATACAATATGCATGTATATATCCAAACTCTCCTAACCTAAAAATATTTATCTTCTTGATAAATACAGAATCCTTCCACTATAATTCTTGCAGAAATTTAATCAACAATTGCAAAACACATGAATCAATAAAAACACACATAACACAGTTGTTTAACAGGAAAGCCTGAAGCTGAAAACCCCAACTATCATATATTATGTATCATGGAGATCAAGTAAAAATCTCATACAAAGCTTAGTACATCAAGCTCTCAGTACAATACAATCTTCACACACTATCATGAAGAAATCTACAAATCCATGCACCGATTGCCTCCTGATAGCCTGCCTCCACTGCGCAATCCAAGCTAATTACAAAGACCAATTCGATGCAATCCCACTCTCCTTGACTATGTTATTATCATTGGAAAATCCAATGTATATATAGATGCAATCCATGCATCATTATGGTCACAACAGATAGTCCATCTTGCCCTTTCACCTATCTCTCCACTGGGTCTCCACTGAAACTGCCATGCACTGTATTTAACTGTTGTATTGTTCAGTTGATTAATGAGTTATTATTTTTGAATTAATTAACTAATTAATTCACTCCACTCTCACTAGTGTATCATTCAGTTAAACTAGATACAACTAGCACAACTGAGTCTAACTGAGTTAAAATGAATACAACTCCATAACTACTCTTCCAACTGTGTCATAACTCTGCCACTTGAGTTCTAACTGAGTCCTCCATGCATGAACTCCAACAAACCCTTGGGAATTGCGTAATTCCCTCAGTCCACTGATATGCCACATCTGTGCACTTAAACAAAGTGCTCCAAGAGAATAAGATGTTGCTTAGAGTCTGATTATTATTAAGAGCTAATAATAATTGACATGCATCTATTTTTAGATTGACGATCTATAAATAGACTTTGCCCAATATTCTAAAAATAGAATCTCATCTATTTTTCACATTTGACCAACCATCTACAAATAGCCTCCTGATAGATATAGAATATGCTCACCATGTCTAAAAATAGACATACACCTAAAAATAGCCTATGTGGGCCCCACCTAGTTTAGGTGATTATTTTCCAACTAGGATCAAGGATGATGTTTCAGGATGCCTCCTTTACTGTTTCTTGTTGCAATCTTCAAAAAAATACTAGTAAGTTGTAGTACCACAAGTTGTGAGTCTAACCTTATGATTATGCAGTTAATACCAAATGAAATGGCATCAAAGAGAAGTTCGATCAACGCGCTATACTTAGCGATATTATTTGTTGATCTACCGATAAAAATCCCTTGAAAACTCACTAACTCGTCATTTGGAGCGAAACAGGCCCACGCTGCAAAGCATAGATTTTGTATACTATGACTAGCACCATCAACATATTCAACAAATGGTTCTGAAGATTTAGTCATCTGCAATGAAATGTAAAGCGGATTAATAACGTCAAGAAAACTTTAAAAACAAATTAAGATAGTGAATGAAAATCAACAACATATAAAAAATATAATATAAAAAATTACTAAGCTCATGATTAAGCATATTAATGTTTCAAATACAACCCATTTGTAGGTTGTGCCAATGGAATCCCATCATAATCAACTAACTCGTAGGCACCCTTCGCAAGAAATCTTTTGATAATATAGGGGCCATGCCATAATGGTTCGAATTTCCCTGTACCTATAACATCAGCTTCTTGATCATAAAGAGGGACCAAGTCGCCCTATGAGAAGATGTGAGGCTGGACATTTTTGTCGGATTGCACCTTTATATGTCTCTTATGCGCTTTGTTGGCCAATTGGGCTTCACGATGTGTTTCATCTAGATGGATGAGGTTAAGGAGACATGCTTCTTCTTCTTAGGTGTCAGGTAACAAGTCTATCGTGAGTTTTAATGATGATATTTCACACTAGATTGGTAAGATAGCTTCCAGACCATACACCAATTGAAAAGAGTAAATCCAGTCGCGTTTCTCACCGAGGTTTGATACGCCTACAAGGCGGAGTATAGGATCAAGTGTCAGTTCCTTTTACGGACTCCTATCATTCGTTGAAGCATTCGTTTAAGAATTTTGTTAATAACTTCAACTTATCCATTTAATTGTGGGTAATTAGGAGTAGAATTATCATGTGACAATCCTAACTTGGCAGTCAATTCAGACATCATATGGTTGCGAAAATGCTTCCCATGATCTGTAACTATAGCCTGTGGGACCCCAAACCATGCAATAACATGGTTGAAGAAAAACAATGTAGCTATTTGTCCTGTGTTTTTGAACGTAGGCATCGCTTCGGCCCATTTGGTAAAATAGTTGACTGCAACAATAATATAACCATGCCCCCCGGACGAAGGAGGGTTACAGTTCATGATGTCAATACCCCATTTCATAAATGGTCCAGCAGAGACAACAGGATGCATTGGCACTGGCGGTTTGCGGATTTTAAGGTAAAAAATCTGGCATGCATGACAACTTCTAACTGCAAGGATGCAATCTCGAAAAATAGTAGGCCAAAAGTAAGCGGTGTGGAGTATCTTCTGCGTAGTAGCATATCCAGATAAATGTCCACCACAAGCCCCAACATGACAATCATTTAATAATTTTTCGGCCTCCTCATGGGTGAGGCACATTCTTAAAATGGTATCGACACCACGACGATAAAGTGTATCGTCGACAAACAGATAATCTTTGGCTTGGTATTGAATACATCGCTGATCAGAGTGAGAGGTATTAGTTCGAAAATTTTGGGTTTGGAGATAAATGATGAAATCTCCATACTAGGGATTAGATGATTCGATCAGAAACAAAAACTTGTCTGGAATAGATGGTTCCGACGTAGTAGTCGTACTATTAGAGGGAAGGTCACAGAGAAGCTCAGCCAAAACTAAAGACTTATTTAAATTGGATTTGATGAATTCCAAATCAAATTCCTGTAAAATGACAATCCATTTTTAATATTTCCGCCCCAGTAATTCATGTGATAAGATGTAATTCATGGGGTTGAAATCCGAAACTATTGTTGTTTTTTGGAGCAGGATATAATGGCGAAATCTTTGGACAACTTGAACAGCTGCCAAGGCAAGTTTTTCCACATACGAGTACTTAACTTCTGTATCATTGAGATTACGACTCAAATAATAGATCGGATGTTTAATTCCATCTTCTACTTGGACCAAAACCATAGCGATGGTCGTTTCAGCCGCGACGATATATAGGAAGTAATCATTTTGATAATTAGGAGGATAAAATAATGATGCTCAAACAAGATGGTCCTTGACAACATCAAAAGAAGCTTGTGCAACTTGGTCCAAATGGAAGGGAACTCCCTTTTTCAATAATCGAGTAAATCCTTTAGCCATTTCATCATAGCTTGGAATTAACCTTCTCAGGAAGTTAGCCTTTCCTTGAAGTTTCTGTATCTGAAGTAAGTTTGATGGTGCAGGAAAATCAAGAATGGTCTGTACCTTCAGTGGGTCTATTTGAATTCCTTATTTTGAGACCATGAATCCAAGCAATCGACTAGAACCAACACAAAACACACATTTGTGTGGCTTGAGGCGTATCTTGTAGTGTCGGAAGCGTAAGAAAATGGCTCTCAAATTTATCGAGTGATCAGTCCAATTTCGTGAATGCGCTGGTAAATCATCTAGATATGGTTGAACAATGTGCTTGATGTTGTTGAAAGCATAATCCATTGCTCTCTGAAAATTTTCCCCAGTGTTCTTTAAACCAAACGGAAGTTTCCTATATGTGAATGTGCCCCAAGGACAGATGAATGTTGTCTTATGTTGGTCATATGGGAGGATATTGAATTGATTGTAGTCGGAAAATCCATCCATGAACTAGAATATTTCACATCCAGCACAATCGTAAATAATCTAGTCGATAAAGGGAGTAGGATAGTTGTCTTTTGGACAAGCCTGATTGAAATCCTGATAATCGACGCACACTCTAATGGTTCCTTGTTTTTTTCATAACAGGAACGATATTGGAAACCCACTTAGTTAGCAAAACAGGGTAAATGAAACCAACACGCAAAAGGTTTTCAACTTCTACTTTGATGGCAGCGGCTTTCTTCAGATGAACAGGACGAAGCCGTTGACGCATCGGTTTGACATCAGGATACATATTAATAGTGTGTTCAACTATACTAGTATCTATGCCTAGCATTTCCTTGTAAGACCAAGCGAATACGTCACGAAATTCACGAAAAAGAGAGGGATATGAATCAAGTCCTAATGGAGAACAAGATACACTGACATGAATATTTTCTACAACGCCAGGTTTGGTCGAAATATCAATAGAAATCGTTTCTTCAATATTTGATAAGTTGCGCTCAGAATCGATTGCATTAATTGGAAAAGAATTTGAAAATAAAGTTTTGATGGATGGGTGATATAGTTCATTGAGATTATTTTCTTCATAATTTGGAAGATGGGAACGATGATGATAATCTTCCCATGGTTCTCCTTCTGACATCATAGCTTCCAAAATATTTTCATCTGTCAAAAATTTTGAGGAAAATGGATCAGATGGAGTACCAAAATCTAATGAACGATCAACCCAAACACTCGGCGACGTTGATTTCGGATTTTCCACCCAATCCAAATAGATTGATTTCTATGCCATCTTAATAGGACTGGGCGGTAAAACATCATCCAATGTAGAAATATTAGAATCACCCGTACTCTCCCTTAAGCCAGGTAGAGTGGAAGAGATCATGTAGCAGGTCTCTATGCTTGCAATTTCTGCTGACGTCGCAAGCGGCGGTAATGAAAAGGTTCCCATAAGAGTGGAATCCTTTAAGATTCCTACACCAATATTCTGAATTTCTAGTTGGGGTAAGTGAACAAACGAAATTCTTCCAGTTACCTGCGAAGCGGAGGGAAAAAATGATAATTGATTAATGACTGTGATTGTACCTTTATGTGGAAAGGAAATCATTCTAAAGTATGTAGAAACAATAGCAGTCATTGCATATACCCATGGTCTTCCGAGTAAAATATTATAGTCAAGGGGTCTGTCAACAACCTCGACATCATTACTTACTGTTTTCCCCCCTAATTTAACATGCAGGTTATTAATAATACCTCAAAGTTTATATGTTATTCCATCAAAAGCCTTCAACATCATTGATGATTGCGATAATCGCGGCGAGCCAAGTGACTTCCAATAGTTTAGAGACATAATGCACGTAGATGATCCCTCATCAATAATAGTGCGATGAACAAGGTGATTGAGAACATTTACTTGTATGGAGAATTCCAATTCTACTGGTAACTGTGGCACATAGCCCGTATGATTAAAGACGACAAGATTAGAATTAGTTGGATCAATTCCACCAATGGCCGACAATAAAGCCTGCTTCTAGGAGGGACAATTTTTTAATACCTCAAGAGCGGACCTAGCTGAAGGGGATTGAGCCAAATCTTCAACTATATTATAATTTTTTGTAGCTCTTGCTCGAGGATTATATGTCGATTTATGAATTACTCCTTTTGGTGGCTTAATTGTCAATTCGGGAATAACAGTAGGTGGTACTAATTCATTAGATGGATTCGTTGTCGAGGTAGTAGGTTGATCAGTGACCGTACTACCATAGTCTTTATTCTGCGTCGACACCAAAATATCTTGTGAAGGTTTTGTGGTGGATAACATTAACACTTGGGAACTAGAAGTTGGATACATAGCAACCAAATTAGTGTCCGGATTTGGAAATGGGTCTATTAACACAGCTGATGCATGAGAAGTCTTGATGATTTTTGAGACTTCAACATGATGAGGATAATCCCAAAAAAAGTGTTCCTCGTTACATATTATGCAGGGATAACGAGGTTTTCGGGGTCCAGACAGTTGATCAGATGAACTTCCCTGTGGCTTAGAAGTTTGATTTTTCTTTGATTTCCCCTTTTTATTACCTCCTGGTTTCTTGTCACTTTTGCCTTTGTCAAATGACACAGAATTAATTTTAGAAGTATGAGCGGGATCAGATGTAGTAGAGTGGTGTGTGTTTTTAGTTCTTATCAAGCCGTCTCTGGCATGAGAGTCCTTTATTTGAGGAGGAACATTTAAATTAGACTGCGGCGCATTAGGAATTTTTTCATAGAGCGTGCCAGACTGAGTGTAAATCAAGTCTAAATATTGAGCACGAGCAATAGCTTGCTCTTCTGTGACGACGCCACCTTTAGCCACATACTCAGTTATAGATGGCAACAAGGACTTAATGAACCATTCAGCAAGGAGCTGATCAGGAAAAAATGTCTTAACCATTTGTCGACAGCGATGCCACTCATGAATATGATCAGAAATGTGAGTAGCATTAGTCTATTTGAAGTTGGTCAAGAGTTCCGTTCCAGTTTCGTATTTGATCAGTAACTGGAAATGGGTCAAAAATACAGTAGCTAAAGTAGTGAAATTGTCGAAAGAAGCTCTAGGTAACTCAATGTACCCTTTAGCAGCCGGACCTGTGTGCGTACGCTGGAAAAGACGTAGTCAAACAGAATCATCATTCAAGGAATTTGATGAACACCATAAATGATAAGTCATGACATGAGTCGACGGATCTTCTCCAGGGTTTCCATTGAATTTAGGAATGTCAGAGGGTAATTTATGAGGTATCACCAACCACCAAGGAGCATAATTGATAGGATCATTGGTTAACCGGTTTAAATCTAGTAATTCCAAGGTTGCAACAAAAGGCAACTATCTATTAAGGTCAGGTTGAGCATAGCCAGGGTAAGATGGAATTGCTTGGGAAATAGGTCTTTGAGCACCATCATACAGAATTTGCTATTGGTAACCCAGATAGGAGTTATTTTTCATAGAAAACGCTTGAGAACTCTGTTGACCAAAACCTGGATATGTTACTTGTTGAAATGAAGTTTGAGGCATTTGCGCTTGTGGCTACCAAGGAGTCTGTTCACCAATATTATAACCCAAATTAGTGTAAGTTGGATTCGGTTGATATGTATAACCATTTTGCGTTTGCGACATCCCATAAAATGGTACACCAGCTTGAGAATAAATGATTCCTGATACAGGTTGTTGTAAATTAACCAAAGGATTTTGAGTCTGTGGACCCAACATGTGATGATATTGAGTCGAAGAACCTGCCTGATAAGTTTGATGTATAATATTTTGATTCTGTAACAGGGGTATAGATGTATTAACAAGTGGTAATGAAGTGGGTGTAACAATTTGAACCGGTTGATACGAGTGTACAACCATTTGTGGCTAGATAGGCAGAGTGGGCTTCCATTAAGAAACATTCATGTCAACATTAGTTTGACCAAAATGTGACTGACTACTGTCGTATTGGGTAACCAAAGGTTTCCCCCCAGCATAAGGAGGATAATAAGACGGAAAATATTGTTCTCTGAATGGTGGGAGTCCAGTTGATATGGTATTTAAAGGAATTGACCCAAAAGGACCGACTTGATATTGCCTTGATGATGTATGTAATGAATCAAGTTGTTTAGTACTAACTATAGGACTAACAGTTAAAACACCAGATGATGACATTGGTAAAGACCATGGTCTTGAAGATGTACCTGAGAAAGTGCCAAATAATGATTTGTAACCTGTTGGGACCGAAGGGCCACCGTGCAAATATGACTCTGGTGAGGTTGTGAACATTGATGGAGTAGCAAGGGTAGGAGCTGACGTAATTGGAACAGCAGACCCAACCGAAGATGTTGGTTCAGACATGGTTGTAAGACCAAATGTATACTCTCCAAAATTGACGGGAGATTGAATGGAAATAGGATCAACAAAAGTAGATGGAAACGATTAAGGAAAATACTGGTACAGGTAAAGGTCCCCCCAAAAATGGGTTGCAGTTAAAGGTGTATCATCTTGTGGAATTTATTCAATCGCAATTAAACCAGGAGGAAGAACTTCACCGTCAGGCCCAAAATATATTTCAGACGGTTGACTGTGTGATATAGGAGTTTCAGTGGCTACAAAAATTTGTGGGATGACCAAGGTAGGAACAACTTCTGGTTGTTTGACTTCAGGATTCAGATGTTTTGGCAAAGATGAGACAGGATCTGGATCAATTTGTGATTGAACAACGTTGGGTCCAGGAGGTATGGTCTCATTGATTGAATGGATTGTGACCACGAGTAGTTGTGAAGACTCTGTCTCAACAACAGTAAACGAACTGGGATGTGTGGAAACAATTTGAGCTAAATCTGGTTTAAAAGATGATGTTTCACCATAGGTACTAATTGTACTTGATTTGACATATCGTGATCACCTTCGCCTACCAGAAGTAACTTCCGATGGTAAAGGTGGTTTTAAAGCTAATCTACGCAAACGACGGGGGATAGGATTTTGTTCTTCCACGATTATTGATTTATTTTAACCAAAAAAAAAATAAACAAAAAGAGGGTAATGCTAGGAAAAAGGGTTTACCAAGAAACTGTGAACTGCAGAATACCTCCTAGCGAACCAAGAAGTACGGGCAGGTAATCTCCTCGAATGTTGTGTTCGGTGTATCACAATTTCAGGGTGGCCGACTCCGTTCACTATGGATGGATAGCACCTAAAATTTTTCCTCCTAAATATACCCGAAGGTATGTGGAGGCCCAAGTCCGTATTAGCATTGTCTAATGTGAAACTGCACAGTGAGAGCACCCCTTTATACTTATTGTACTGTAACACCACTCGATATACCCGAGAGTATGTGGACGAGCTATGATATACTTACGTATGTGGAGTGAGGTATCACACATGGAATGTATCGCAAACAAGTTAACGACAACTGCTATGTTTTACGACACCGGAACACGTCTCTAGCCTAGACCTTCTAAATGTTATCTTTATGGTTCCAATGCGTTGTTAAGTAAATTGAGATTTATTTTATGTTGATCTTGCTTAACAATTTGCCTTTTAGGTTCACCGCGATGATGTATATGAAAATCCTAAAATGCAAGCTAAGAATGATAAACAAACTTTCACTTTCAGCTTTTTCAATGAAGAACCTAGCTACTAAGGGAAGAGAGCAAATAGTTCATGAGCAAACAAATCAATGAACAAAAACAAAATCAATGAATCACAAGCTAAATGCAGATTTCCTAACATTCCTTTTGCAAAAAACACACAATCCAACATGCAAATGAAATTTTTTCTTTTCAGTTTCCTTAATTTTATGAATGCAAAAAAGAAACTAGGTGCGCTAGATCAATAATTCAAATGCTTTTTACTTTCGAGAAACGAAGAATACAAACAACAATTTCTCTTTTGAAGGAAAAACAATGATTTCAACAACAATTTCTCCTATCAAGGAAATGAAGATTTTACGACAATTCCTATTTAGAAAATAAGTGATTCTTAATGCGACCATAAAAATACTTTGAAATCAACTTGTCAATGATAAAGGAAAACTTTTTTAAACAAACATTGAACAAATTTTCAGCCAAAGGAGGAAGAAGTATATAGATTCACTGGTCAATTGAGCATCAAACTTTTCAAAACACAACAGCAAACAAAACTAAAGCAAGTTGCAAAGTCAAATTCAAGGGAATTTGGGTACTTTCAGGAGTCAATGCAGTCTCCAAGGGGATACAATGCTCTGCAACGCAGGCTAGGAAGGGAGATAGTGCTCTGCAAAGCACTGTGTCCAATCTAAGGGTGCATTGGGCGTAGTAAACAAAGAAAAATTCTATTGTTTAACTCACTTTCTTTGCAAATTAGGCTATGAAAAATTTCAATATTTATGTGTAACAGCTACTGGGTGGATAAACAAATCAAATCAGAGGCTAAAACACCTAGAACTAAGAGAAATTCTCCCCAGTGGAGTCGCCAATTTATTGGGCCAGAATTGTAATCTACGAATAAATTACGCTTCCCTAGATAGGTGCTAGTCTAGAACAACAGGTGAAAGACTATACGACTATTTATCCTAACTCAGAACAGATACACAGAGAGGATTAGAGGCTTACTTGTTCAGTCACTTAGTGACTGATTTGAAGTGACCTTCCAGCATCGTTCCCAAGTCTCATCATAGTATAAATCTCTCCAGCAACAGATTCACAAATCTATCTCTCAATTGAAAATCCTCTAGCATTTCTCTACTCAAATTCTTCCTTCTCAAACACTTAGATCTGTGTTCAATTTATAGATGAACTGTAGGTTGTTTTTCAATCAATAACTTTCCGAAAATAGGCAAGACATGTTTCCAATTATGTAGATGTCAAATGGATACTTGTATCCAAAGCTTGACACATGTGAACTCTTCTAGAAGGCATTGGCAAAGTGGAGATTCTGGAACAATGAGAATTTCGCTCCCAATGTGACCAATGCACCTGTGAATGTCGGGAAGTGCTTTGCAGAGCAGCCTTGCATGGGGATACCTGCATATGAAACACACTTAGGCCCCTTAGAGCCTGTGTTGGTGAGCTCTCATATGCTATATAATAAGCTTCAAACCATGGAAACCTTTGCTTGATGAAAGTCTTTCTTGATTTGTCTTGTTTCTTGTCTTAGGGCATGTAGCAACTGAAATGATAGGGAATGATAGACCCTTGATCATTGGTCCTGGAGATGATGCCCAGTTAACCAGGTCATTGGGAATGGTGCCCAAATTGACCTATAACAACGTGTTTAGATGCTTTTATAAGTGAACTCTTTCCGGCCCTTTTAAGCAAACATTGAAATATAGATTTTGATTTTAACTTCATTTGTTTAGTGATATTAGTTTTTTTTTAATGAAAGTTTTAAGAGGTTATATTTAGATTGGGTTATAAAAGATTATTTTTTAAAATTGGATATAGAGATTTAAATTAAAAATGGAAATTTATTATTGAAGTATTTAAAAAAATATGTTTTTTTTAATAAATTATATTTGTTAATGAAGACTTGTGTGTAAACATTTCAAATTGGTGGAGTTGTGGATAGAGCTAGTTTGTTGATGCAAAAATAAAGAATTATTATGGAGGGTTTTGAGGTAAATGGAAGGAAGGAAAATGCAAATAATTATTCATGTTGTCCTGATAATAGGAACCAAGCAATATTTTCAATTGAATAGGTAGCATCTCTAAGCAATGAAATAGACAGGGATAAAATAGTAAATATGGAGATAAATAGTTATTTTCTGAATCATGGAAGATTCAATGACGTGAATGTAAACCATCAACTAGATAAATAAGGGGTGATTAAAGATAATGAAGAATAGATTATATATAGTAACAAGGTAACAACACAATTTATGAGTTCAATGCTAAAGAATTTTATCTTATATATTGTTTTTTATATTAATTACAAAACTATTATTACTTTAATAATTGTACCAGTTTGATTTTTTGTTTGATCCATTTTAATCATTACGTTGCACTATATTTTTATGTTAGTGTTTTGGAAGGGAATGGATGTCAATTCAGTTCAAAACTTTTTTTTTTCATTCCCACTTCATTAATCAATTCCATTCTTAATGCATCACCCCCTTTCTAGCAACACTCTTTATTGTTAGTCTTAATTTAATAAGGATTTGTTGTGTCGATAATTTATTCTTCACTCCAATCCACCTAAATCTTTGGTGTTTTCACCCCAGTTTACTTTGCCAAATCTCTCTTTCATCCATCATCTCGCCTCAAGGAACATTGTACATGTTTTGTGGTTTTAACTTGTAAAATGCTTATTTATCACATTTTCCATATCTTGTCATTTTCATTAATTCTATCGACATTGAGCAATGCATCCGAGTAACAACATCAACTTCTAATATTGTTCTATTAATAAAAACCCCCACCTAATCCAAGAGTTTTACATGTCCAAGAAATTGGATCTCTCAAGAATAATAGTGCAAGAAAGGGGTAATGCAATAAACTTCAAGCATGGGAACAAAGTATTAATGCCCTTCTTTAATTATATTTACATGGTTTTCTATAGAGAGAATGCAAATGTATGTACATGATTTGTATTCAAACCTATTTTTAGCATTTACACAGAGTTAAAACTTCAATCCCATGACCATTTTGAGCATATTATGTAATTATTGTAAATCATATTAGCTCCTTGATTTGGCCACCCATGTGTCATAGTGTTTTTTATATTATATCTAATATAATGTTCAAGGGGAATTTTTTATTACCAAAACTATCATTAATAGGGGTTGACCCTTAATTTTTATCATTAATTAACACCCTTAGAAAATGATTCTTTCATATATACCATGATGGCTTGGATGCTAATATTGGTCTTATACCAATATAAAACATCTCCAAAACTTAAAAGAATATAAATTTCTGTGAAAAATAAGTTTTGAAGAGGGGTCATACGATTGTGGCATGTGTCATCATCCTATATAGTCATGCCAAGATTGCATCCACCCTGAAATCTTATTTTCTCCATATAATTAGGAGGTTTGAAGGAGGAAAAAGATACCTCTTGTCTCCATTAATATTACTTGGTTATTTTTCTTCCTCATTACCAAAACTATAATTTCTAGAGGCCGACCCTCAATTTTAATAATTAATTAACACCCTTGCACACGATTCTTTCTTATATGCCATGATGGATTTGGTGCTACTATTGGGCTTATACCTAATAAAACATCTCCAAAACTCCAAAAAATATAATTTATGTTAAAATTGAGTTTTGAATAATGGTCATATGATTGTGGCATCTGTTATCATCCTATATCGTCATGTCAAGATCACATCGACCCTAAAAAATTAGTTTATCTATATAATTAGGAGGTTAAAGGTGGAAAATGGTACCTCTTGTCTCCATTGGGATTACTCAATTAGTTTTATTCCTCATTTATACCTAGGCTTCATGAGAATCCACTTTGTTTCTTGGGATTAATTAGTTAAATTTCTTCCTCATTTCTAGCTGGGCTTTATGAGAATCCACTTTGCTTCTTATTTATGTTATGGAGGCACTGTACGATTTCATAAAGAATTAGATTCAAAATAAGTTGAGTCGGAATGAACCGAAGTTCAAGGTATGAAATTCATCATCGAACATGTTAGATATATGATGTCTCAACTTCTTTCCAACTATGTTAATGGAGATCCTCTTCTCCTACTAAAAAAAATAAATTGTTGTTGTGTTATTAATCAAAATTTATCTTTAATGTTTATTGTTGATTAAATTTATGGATATGAAATATGGTTTTCTTGAGAGCAAAGCAATGATTGTTGTTTCACATGTTTGCAAGTATGATTGAGAATATAGTGTTTTATATGTTACTTTTCCTCTTACTTATAAAACTAACATGTTAAAAAGAAAATCTCATGGATTGGATCCAAGTTTCAATCCTCCCCTTCCTCTCTTTGATTGACTTGCATAATTAAATTGAAATCAAGTTAGGAAAAGAATGATTTCAAGCTTGACCTTTTCAATAAGCCAATATCACTTATTGAATAAGCTTTCACACGTATATGTGTAAAATATCTTATAACATTAATGATGTCTCTAGTAGGGAATAATTGTTACAACTCTTCCTTTAGTTCCCTTTTCCCCACCTTTTCTAGTTTTCCTTTATAATTAAATACTTTGGAAATCTTAGAAGTTTAGACCCCCTTGCTAGTTGGTTAGTAGGCAAAACATGCTTCTATGTTTTCAATTTTTAGCACCGCAGGCATTTGTTTTCCTACAATATATGTTCATTTTGTGTAGGTTTTGTTGGAGTATCTTACATGCAAGGCATTGTTGTTCATCCATAACTTGCAAGGAACAAGAGGCCTTCCCTTTGACCTCTTGTTAGGATTCTTTTAGGAATATAACACTGCATGACTATGTAACTTCTATGTGAAAAAGTAAAGTTTGTACAATAGAAATTACATCGCATATGGGAGATGTTTTGATGGAATTTGCATCTCATTTTCATCAATAATGTTTTGAAAAAAAATATTTAGAGACTTATTTGCATCCTTTTTGCATTGAAGGCATGGTTTTTTGTCACTTTAGAGTTGTTATACATCATTTTATCATCGTTATGAGTCAACATTTAACGTCATATTGGCGATGTAATTTAGTTTACTAGTATCATATTAATGTCAAAATATGGAACTTTTGTATTTTTTTTTCTTCTTCTGAGAATCTTATTTATTCATTTTTGCATCATTTTAGCATTTTTTGTGATGTAATTATGTATTTAGCGTTATTATTATGTTGTGTTTAAATTGTTTTACATCATATTTTCATCATGATGACATCATTTAATATCATAATTATGTCATTTTGACATCAAAATTATATCATTAATGATTATATTATTTTGGAAAATTTAATTCATATATATATTTTTATTGTTAGTGTGCCCCCTTACTGATCACTAACGGGTAATTCCAAGTGGTGTGATTTTTCTTGAATATCAGTGATGAGTTAGTATGCATTCATGGATAAAAACTAGTAATATTTGTCACCAATGTTGGTTTGATAGCTAAGTTATGATAGGTTTTATCACTGTCTAAAAAATACAAAAAAAATGTAAGTATTTTTATTATTAATTATTTTATTACTTTTTTTTAAGTTCTATTATAATGTAAAAAAAATACAATCAAACTTCAGGACAGGGGTTGTTGGATTAGCCAACCCCTGTTGGATGAAGACAATTCAAAAATTCAAAATATGGGTTGCCCTTCAGGGGGAAACCAACCCTTAATGAGTTCAGAAATTCAAAAGAAGGGCTGCCCTTCAAGGTGAAACCAGCCATAAGGTTAAAATTGAGTGACAGATTTTGCTGGAAGAGATAGAGATAGACATAAAACTATAGAGGAGCATATAAAAATGGAAAAAGAGGAGCGCCAAGGAGTTGCAGCTACTGGTTTTGGGCGTTATGATTCTCCTCAATTATGAAATAGTCTTAGTCAGACATGGTCTCGATCTCCTTCTTTAAGAGCTGGGGTGCCAGCTCTGGAGTGGAAGTGGAGTGAGCCGCATTGTCTGCTTTTGCATATTTTTGTCGGGTATCCTCCATAGGGCTTCTCCCACCGCTGTCTGAGTCTTCCGCTAAGTGTTTGACGGGGATGCGAATATATTTTCTTGGCAGAGGGGAGGACGAGCACAATAATGTCGATTTGCGCAGGCATTTCCTGCTTCCGGAGCCGAAGAGGTGATGTTACTCCTCCGGGAGGTGAATTGAGAGCTGAGCTGAGAGAAGTTGGGGCTCAAGAACATCAGGTTCTTCCCCAGCACCTGAAATATACAGAGATCGCGCGGCCATTGAAGGAACTAGAGGGCGTGAGGGAAATCCTCTTCTACCTTCTCAATGGCACCGCATCCGGTGTCTTCTTGGCATTGAATCGATAGGTTGGAGGGTTTCCAAGGCTGGAGAAGAAAGCTCAGAGGGAGGCAGGTGAGGAGCAAAGCAATGGGTTGACATGTGACGGAGGTCTATCAAGAATGACAAACGGAAACGCAAATGAGTTTAAAAACTACATCCATCGGCCATAAGTGGCCAATTTGCAAGTTCAGGAGCAGAGGTCGAGGGGGAGGAGTGAATGCCGCAAGTGCCCACGTCCTTCCCTGAGCTTCAAATTTAAGGCCCTCACGCGGGAGGAAGGTGCAGCTGTTTGGAGAGGCCAGGTGCCCCTGCGTGGAGCGACCAGGTGGCAACCTATTTTGAACATGTTAATCACCTGCATCTGGGAGTATTACTTTTATTAAAAAGATTATTATTGAGTATTAATATAATAGTTATTATTACTTTTATATTATTTAAATATTGATGATATTTTTCTTTCCCATAAAAATATGCTTTATATTCAATATCTCAAGTATGAAATTAGAATATACATTAGATCAGATTTTAAGACTAAAAAAATAACATTCTTCTAGATTAAAACTAAGAAAATATTACAAAATTAAATAAAGTAAGGATACCAACCTCCTTTGGTAAATAGGTTTTGACTTAAGAAGGTCAAAGATGAATTTTTCTAATAGATTCTCCTATGATCACTTGACAACTACATAACTACTCTATATGTCTTTGAAACAATCAGAAGATGAAGAACCCTACATCCAAAAATTATAGCTTCAATTCATCAACCTGTGCATTAAAAGACAGGGGATTTAACGCTTTATTCAACTAGGATAGAAACAAAGGGTCTATTTGTTAAAATAGTCGTGTGCCATGATCCAATTAAAATTCATGTTATCTTTATTTATGTTATTTTTAAAACCATATTTTTGAATTTACAGGTATCTTGCCACTCCATTATGTGTGTGTGTGTGTGTGTGTGTGTGTGTGCTCACGGAGCAACATAACATTGACAAGTTCATGTAACCAATCATTCTATGAAATTTATTTAACTCAACATATACATCGATTATGCAATTTATGTATGGATTTGTGGAGTAGTATTGATATAGTGATATTTTAGAGTGTCCATAGGCCACACCTTGAGGGGGGCCATTAGAGGTAGAAAACTATGTTAATTTTTGCATGTATATAATGTTGTATTGCTATCTCTATTGATCAATTAGTTATTGTTTGCTATTGTACACTAATAATTTCTTGTACTATTCATTTTTCTTGCAAATTAGATTTGGTACAGAATTATAGTGTTGCGGAATTATTATGTTTTCCACCAAAAATCAATGTACAATGTTGAATGTTAAATTATGTGCATGGTTTCCAATAGCTCTAATATAAAGGTTGCCATAAACCTAACTGAGATTGAGAACTTCTAGTTTCATGTGTTGTTTATTTAGTTTCCTATAGGTTGTGTGTCTTACAAAATCTATGTGCTACATAATCTCCCTATTCTTAGCCCACGCTTAATTGATAGAGTTAAATGTTAAGTTATGGGCATGGTTCCTACTGCCTCTAGCATGTGAAGTTCCACCAACTAGGTTGTGATTGAGAATATCATTGATTGCTTATGTTATCATAGATTTATGCCTTAATTTATATTTAAGTTTAAATTGTTTTTTATTTACATGGTGTGCATAATAGCCTATATCACATGGTAGTTGGTTTTGATTATAGATTTGTGTATATTGCATCAAGTGTCGCGCAAGTTAAAATATTCTATGAGATGATAAATTAAATGATTGTGTAACACGAGTTCACTGTGATAATAAAACGCATATACACATTGTCAAATAACATATTGATAAATTCGTAAACCTATTCACAAATAGCTATATCAATAATTTAAATGAATATTGCCTACAAAACATGAACTAAGTAAAACAATGTCATGATAAATATAGGGAGACCTATATAAGTTCTTTAAATACAAAAGAGAAAAAAATTCCTCCTAATATATTTCCTATAGCTCAAGGAATTTTAATCTATTGGTGAGGCATGGAGAGTTTTTCACCATCAATATCTGAAATGAAAACCAATTGATTCATCTCATTGAGAACCCTAAATCGTTTCGTGAATTGATTCAAATAGTCCAAACTTTTAATTATTATTGAAAACTTTAATATTTATATGTTTTTTATTTAATCGACCATAAATTGTGTTGTTGGTTAATTTTGACTTGAAAATGATCTAATCCTTGGTCAATACTAATCCTAGTCCAATTTGTCCCTCAAACAATTCCAAGTTTGATTTCGACTTTTAAAACATCAGTTGATTAATTACTAATGTTCAACTTTCATGAGGTTTCCTAGCCCTTAAGGTTGCATGGGGGTACCATAAGTAGTGGTTGAACATTTAGTCATTTTTTAAAAATAATTTGTTTGGATGTAGTTGCATGGGGGTACTACATGTAACTACATCCAAATAGATTATTTTAAAAAACTGACTAGATGATATGTGCACTCATAAGTGGATCAAAGCCCATGCTTGTCATCATGAAGATAAGATGGTCACTTTTACAACCTTATTATGGCCACAATATCTAATGATGTTGTAATCAATTTTAAAAAAATGTGAAATATTCATTATCTCTACTTGTGGTAAGTGTTTCTCACATAGCAAACACATGAAGTGATTGCATTGAAGACAAAGAACAACATTTGCATGAAAATTTGTCATCGATTGTGGAGCCCTTAGACATGCTTTACATAAATATACCTTGACATGGTTTGGAAATCTTCGAGCAAAATGACTATCCCATTAAGTATTAATAATCTTAGATTTGGGGGAAATCAAGTGTAGTGGATTCAATTGATGATGGTAATAACTCAATATCTTGGGATGGGGATATCAATACTCTCAAAAGTAATATTTTAAGGAGAATAGAAACCCAATCCATGAGGTAAATCCAAATACTCCCCTAATTCCCTCATCAAGAAATGAAAATCCCTAAATTAAGCATCACGTGCTACTTTGAAGACAAATGTAATTATGTTTGCAAACCACATCATGATTGGAAAGTTATGGTTATGGCCCAATCTCAAAGCCCTAGACTCTTAGATTCAAAATTAATGGGTACATGCATAAAAGGATACATGTGGATCTATTTTTGTAACAAAGGACTTTTTTATTTTGCTTTCTAGCATAAAGAGGATCGATACTTCTATAGCCTTATCAAAGAAAGAATGTTTCTTTGGAATAGTTACCACCCACCTTGAAATTGGAATTTGGAAATCCTATTGGATCTTGTATCTTAACCATATGGTTAAAGTTTCATTAGTTTATATATATATATATATATGAGATGTAGAATAGATGGTGATGGGGTGCACTCTTAAGTCACTCTTTGATGTGAAGGTTATCAGTTTGAAACTCTGTGGGAAAAAATCCAGTCATGTTAAGAGTCGGTGATATATATATATATATATATATATATATATATATATATATATATATATATGCCCATGAGACGTAGAATATATGGTGATGGGGTGCACTCTTAAGTCACTCTTTGATGTGAAGGTCATCAGTTTGAAACTCTGTGGGCAAAAATCCAGTCATGTTAAGAGTCGGTGTGGCCCAGAGTGGGTGCGATCCTTGGGTGATTTTTACGGCTTAGATGTCTCTGGGTAGTAATTTCTCAAGTCAAAAGTTAAACATGTAGTCATCTCTCGAAGACAAAAACAACTTTACAAATTAAAAAAACGTATACATAAAATCATTTTAAAATATATAATAAAAAAAAAAACAAATTATAGACATTAAATTTGAAACAAAAATGAATTCATAGAACATTATAATTTACATCATCACTTAAAAGAGTACGGTAGAAAGAATATAATATATAGAGTACCGTAGAAAGAGTACATTAATAATATATATTTCTTATATAATATTAACCATTGGCATGGCATCAATGACTTGTCATCTATTTTTTATTAAGTCAAAATTTGGCTATGAACAAATTTTTGTACTTAAAATATAGAAAAAAAAAATTCATAATTAAACCATAATTTTTAATTATGGTTTTTATCATTATTCTTGGAAGTTTTATACCCAAATCAAAATAATAGACATACTTACAATTGAGGCAATCACATACGAATATAGAGACCAAAAATTTAGATTCGAGGAGGAAGGTAATTGGAGCATTTTCCAAACCAATGAAAAAGATCACCACCTAGCTCACCAATTTCAAATTCACGGAGGAAGGTCATTGGATTTTTTTCCAAACCAATGAAAATTATCACCACCCAACTCACCAATTTCAGTACATGGTCATCATGGAAAAGGTTGTGGATGGATGCAAACATAATCAAGAGATTTAATGGCATACGCATTCCAAGCAAAAGAAATGAAAGTCATTGAATCATTGAAGGAGAAGCAATGATGCTATTCCTTACCAAGTTTATTTCTCCTGAAGCAAAGTAGTTGAAATTTCATAGAGAAGCAAGACAAAACATAAAGAGATAGGAAGGAAGTTATAGAATTAATGGATGGCGAAAAGTCACTCAGTCAAGCAAGGGGAGTGCACCATGGCCTTGTATGAGGAGCCCGTGGAAGAAAGGGCAAGGTCAATTTGCCAAGTGTATGAGGCCATGGAAGCAAGGGCAAGGTCAAGCTACCAACCTGCCAAACATATGAGGCCATCAAATCAAGGGAAAAGTCATGTTTCCAATCCCTCAAACAATGGTGGAGAATAAGGCTCATAGAGTTAAAGGTGAAGCTAAAAACAGACCCCACCAATGATACATAGTTCAAAAGGATAAAAGAGCTAGGATGAGTTATAGGAGGACATAGTGGGAGGATTATCTTGTAACCCATTTACTCTAGCCTAAGGATGAATAATTTTATTATTGCAACTAAATTGAAAAAGAAGGTCCACAAAATAGTAGCATAACATGGGGTGAGAATGCTATAGAGGGATTAGTAGATAGAATGTGCATAGAAAAAAAAATTTAAGGGATTAGACAATGTTAACTCATAGAGTTTGGAAAATGGATGAGGTTGCTAAATAGGAGAAAAATTGAGGTTGATGGAGGTCATGGCATACATAGCTTAGGAAGCAAAGAGAAACAAGCAACTAAATTGAAAAAGGAATTCAACGAAGTAGTAAAATATCATGGGGTGAGAACCCTACAGAGGGATCAATATATGGAATATATGCATACAAATATATGTTTAAGGAATTAGAATTGTTAACTAAGAGGGTTGGGTAATTGGATGAAGTTGCTACAAAGGAGACACTTTATGAGTTGAGGTTGATGGAAGCCATCAAGGACATGGCTTAGGAAGCAAAGGGAAAAACGTAGACTTAGGAATTCCTCAAGGCAAGTAAGCACATAATCACTAAGAAGTTGAACATTCTTATTAGTGAATGTTATGCAAGGAATATATATATATATATATATATATATATATATATATATATATATATAAAACTAGCCATGTAGTCACAATAAAGAATTTCAATCCAACTCTCTTGCTCAATTTTATGTTCCTATCCTTTTGGTGGAATCTTAGTTTGTTTGGTTTACAATCATTGCAGTTTTGTTTTCAAACAATATAGCAAATATGTCTCACAAGGCCAACAACAATTATAGGATTTCTACTCTTATTCTTGGTTTAGATTGTCATAAAGACATTTGGCCTATTTGTTGATCCTACTGTATGAACCACTTCTTTCTAGACACAATGTTGACTTCTTGCCTAAAAGTTGAAGTTATAATAGGAAAAAGTCAAAATTATTTTTACTTTATGCTTTGAATATAGTTTTGTGTGTCGTGCATTTTTCCTACTGTAATATAAAAATCTCTTTCATTTTTTACCCTGAGTAATGTTGAACATAAAAGACAGTGTATTTATAAAAACAAAGGGAAAATGATAATAACATCATACTTGTAACGAACAAGGTTCATATACACAACGAGGAGATTTAAAATATATGAAATGTAAATTTTTTTATCATAGGATAATAAACATATATAAATATTTGAATACAAAAAATATATGAGATAATGGAATTGTTGCAAATGAAGGCCTGCTTATATAGCTAGGCAGATGCATTTTCATGAATATTCATGTCTCTTTTGCAGGTAATGGTATTGTTAGTGCTCAACTTATATAGGCGGATGTCCTCTTCAAAAAATTGTCCTCAAAGCCATCTTTTACGAATTCTTCAAGTTGTCATCCTTGTTGATACAAGATGATAGGATCATCTTAGTGATAGACAAATTTGTTGAACTGAGAAGAGATCTCACCATCCTAAAACAATCTTCTATGGAATCTTGCAATTGCAAGAAACTTGTGATGAATTGTTATAACATGACTTGATTGCGCAAACTTCGGTGTTCTTTGAGACATAAATTTGTTGTTTATGTTATGAGTGATGCATATTGGTAGACTGATGAAGATGTATGCTATTGTGATTAAGATCTTAACAAGGAATTCTTGTGATTTGAGTTCCCTTAATCATGTTTGTGACAATTTCTTGACTTACTTGAGGTATCTTATTTCATTCAGGTACATAAGTTAGTTAGTTAATTGTTGGATCTTTACTTGAAATCTCTGTCTTTTGAATTGTAATATCTGAAAATGCTTTCACTTCTACCGGTTTGTCATCTTCTTGAGTTGTAAGATTGACCATATCGATGTTCATTCTTTTTTCTTCAAACTGGATTGTTACCTCTGAAGACTTCGATGCTTTCTTTTGAATAAGATGTTCTAATTTGTCTTTTAGTAGCTTCTTGTTCTTGTCATTGTTAAGCTTCTTTATTTGTGTAAAAAGGTTTTGGTTATGATTCCTTAGAGATGAAAGTTCTTTGTTTTATGAATTGTTGACTTTATCTTTAGTATCCTTCTCATCTTTTAAAATTCCAAGTTGTTCTAATAATCTTTGATTAAGGTCTTTTAAGCACAAACTTTATTCTTCTTTTTTATAGATTCTCGTTGAATTTCTTCAACACATTCATTTTCTTTTTCAAAATTTTTATTTCTTTCGTTGGACTTCTTGACCTTCACAAGTAATTTTTGTATGTAGTCCCTTAGACACAAAATTTCCTCGTCATTTTCTATTAATTTTGTTCTATTTTTGCAAGTCTTTCTTCTAATTCTATCATTTGCATGAGTTCATTATCTTGACATGCAAAATTTCCTCGTCATTTTTTGTTAGTTTTGTTCTAGTTTTGCAAGTTTTTCTTCTAATTCTATCATCTGCATGATTTCATTATCTTGACATTCTTCTGCATTAAATAATTTTCCACATGTTGAATAACATAATTCACACTTTTTATGAATCCATGGATATTCAATGTATGTTTTACAAAACAAACATTTAGTCTAAAATGATGATTGCTATGTGCAACTCATTTTAATTTACAAACAACAACAATAACACACTTTTTACTTCTATAATAATACATTTCTTTGTTACTTTATACTTCGGTCAAGATAAATTTAATAATATATCACTTTACCACATTTTCTTATAATTTTGATTGGCTTATTTAAATTGTCCTTTGCTCCTTTCTTCCACTTTTTTTTCTCTTGATTTTCTTTTAATTAAAAAATCAGCATTTCCCTTTCTAATGTTGATGAGTGGTTTTTCAAATTATAATAATTTGAAAACTTCTCAAACCTTTATAACTCTACCAATTTAATTTAAAACTCTGGTGGACCCTTAAAGTTCAACTTTCCTCTAGTAAATATATTCACAAGGAATTTTCGAGCCTAATTTTCTTTGTTTATTTATTTAATCTATGTCATAATGAAGTCAAGGTTAGGTTAATCTTCCATAGTTGTGCTAATTTTTAATTGCTCTCCCAATGGCCACCTTAGGGAAAGTCATGTCCAAATTTCAATTTTTTTGCCACCTTAGGGAAAGTCACGTCCAAATTTTGATTTTTCAACTAGATATGAATTGGCTAGATTGTGGCCTGCAAGTTTTTGCAAAGCTTGGTGCTGACAACTGCATGGATTTATAGCAGTGGCATAGGGTGACCTTTGGCAGCAACTAGTACAAGGTCGAAGAGAATCGACAGGGGTTGCTGGCAGTGCAAAGATCGCAATTGTTGTTACGGAATCAATTTTCAAATGGCACTAGTGGCCTGGTCAAAGCCGTTGACAAGGAAAGGAGGAGGTCAATGGGTGCCTTGGACTGCGACTGTTAGCACCAATAAATGGTGGTCCAACAATTGTTAGTAGTGGCAAGTTAGATACATACATAAGGTTTTTTTATATATATAACTTTTATATGTACGTATATATTTTATCATGTAATTATTTTTATTTTTGTATTTTTCTTTCTTTGATATATTCTTATTTTAGTGTATTTATTTGATTTTTTAAATTATTTATCTTTCTTTTTTTTCGAAACACTTGAACAATTGATCAGATATAACGAACAAACAAGTATCCATCATCATAAATATATATAAATATTTGAATTAAAAAATATATAAAACTATGCAATTATTACAAATGAAGGTCCGCTTATATAACTAGACAAATGCCCAACAATCATGTCCTTAGAAACAAATATACCTCTTCAGTAAATAATTATTATTTAATTATCTATTATATATATATATATATATATATATAAAGAATAATAATAATATATAACACTAGTATCTTGCAACAATAATCCCTTAAAACTGAGAATTCACAACATATCCAAACCATGTTTAACAACATGAATCAAAACATTAACAATATATCCAAAGTATATTTAACCACATGAATCAAAACATTGTTATTTTTGGAATATCTAGTAATGAATGATACGAGATCTACCCTATCTAGTAATGTGGAAGCATCCATGTTGACACACATGCATACATCCCCACTCATCGAAGGAGACTTGGGCACAAAGGGTTTGCACAACATAAACCCTTACAAGTACGCAAGGCACTAAGATCAACCCAAGAATACACAAACAATCTTGAAAATATTTTATCATCCGAACTACATGCTTTCGGTTTGAGGGTTTGAGACCTGCAAATGGAGATTCCAAATTTGTCTATAAACTGTTTTTTTTTAATAATGCAATGCACAACCTAAACCTTAACAAGTATGCAAGGCACTAATAGTCCAAGAATACAAGAATAGTCTTGAAAATATTTTATCATTTGAAAATGGCTTGTTTGAGACACCTTCAAATGGAGATTTCAAATTTGTCTATAAAAGTTGTTTTCTTAAACAAAAAAATGATTATATATATAACCCAGGGTAATGTACCATTACATAGAAAAATGCATATATATAGATATAGACCAGGGTAATGTACCATCACACATAGAAAAATGCATATATATAGATATAGACTAGGGTAATGTACCATTACATAGAAAAATGCATATATATAAATATAGACCAAGGTAATGTACCATCACATAGAAAAAATAATATATATATATATATATATATATATATATATATATATATATATATATATATACCAAGGTAATGTACCATTACATAAAAAAATGCATATATATAGATATAGACCAGAGTAATGTACCATCACATAGAAAATATATATATATATATATAGGTAATGTATCATTGCAGAAAACAAATGAAAGAGACATTGTAGAATACAGCTAAATAAAATCCCTCAATATTTCAAAACCTAAATAATAGACACTAATATGTGTAGGTAAGTAGGTCTCAAGTCATGTTAACTAAATGAAAAAGTTATAAGAAAACAAATGAAAGCAAGTTATAAATGATTGAGTTTACAACAAATAGTCCTGTATCACTAACAAATCAATATATTATGTATCAATAACAAATCAATACAATATATTATGTGTCTTTCCTGTGTTCAATTCTGATAATACATTTAAAGGGGCAATGTAAGAAAGTTATACATTTAAAGGCAATGAGAAATGGAGGACAGGAAGGAAGGTGAGTTGTACCTTGAATGGAAAATAATGAAGAAATGTTGTTGAATCCCTCCTCGGTGTAGATCCACTTCTTAAACGGCTTAACTAGCAGCCATAATTAGAAAAACTATTTTTAAACTCTTCTTGTGCGAAATATGGAATAGAACTGTTATAAACTGGAGCATTCATGTACATCCCTTGAATCTAAAAATCATTTAATAGGGATTCTATAGCTAAAGAACAGAGCTTTAAAAGCAACAATCGTGTATAGGAAAGTCCTATTGACACTGTGGACGAACATCGGCAAACAGTGCACATCTTTTTACTCAAGCACATTCACCGAGCGTCTCCTGGTTAACAATCAACTTTCCCACTATGGTAAATATCCCGCAGAATTGAAGAGTCAGGATTCTTATCAACATATATCTCCAAGAAGCGTTTTTCCGTTAGGAAAAAAATACGAGGATAAATATTGTCTGTCTTCAACCCTTGACTGGACTTCAATGCCTCCATTACTCTATACCGAGGAATCAACTTCTTCTCCAAACTATATCCAAACAGAGCCGGATTCTTGACAAGAATACCCAACGGAATACCCACAGAATTGACTAGAAAATCAACATGATGCTTCAAATTTTCATCTGAATACCCAAGAATCAACGGCCATCGCCTCAATATTTCTGAAACTTGTTTTTCTGAAAAACAATTGTTCAAACACTGCAATCTTTGTTCTAAGTTTTCTTTCCCCAGTCCCAAAATTCCACGCAAAAGAGGAGCAAACATTTTGGATCCCTTATGACAACCGAGATTCTCAGCCAGTTTAAATGACTCCAAAACTTTTTCCTCTGGAACCCTGAGTAAACGAGGCTGAGTGGTGATTAAGTGTGATAACGCTTGACCCTCACCATACAACTTTTGCAAAAGTGAGATTCTGGATTTAAGTGTATCCTCTCTAAAAGAAAATACATCTGCTTTTTTTGTTCTGCGTAACACACTATCAATTAGAATGCTTATAGCATGCACTCTGTAAACTTTATATCACATATAATTGAAATTTTTGATTTTTTCTTTGGAAAAAAAAAATTATAAAAAACTATTAATTTATAATAAATAAATAAATTCCAATTTTTGTTAGTAGGGAAAGTAGATAAACACAATTTTGATCTTTGGTTGAGATTCAAATCCTTTTCCTATAATGATTTTATCCTTATAAAATATTAAGTAAAGTTGGAATTAATGGTTTATGATATTGTTTTACTTTCAACACCTTTCTTTTGCAAAATCTAAACTAGCAATTGCACCGAGCACTGCAAAGGAACGTCGATAGGAGTGGGGGAATGTGGAAGGCAATAATCAAGAGAAATATATGGGCAATAAAATATAATCGAAAATTGAGTTTCTATATATGTTCTAAAGATGTAGCAGGATGTCCCCAATCGGGGTGTGAGTTGGCTAGATCAAGTCCCGTCACTGCCAGTTATTCAGTATGAAGGTCCCAAGGAGGTACTACACAACCCTCCACATGCACGAGGCACATGGAGCGGTGGCCTCACTCATGTCTCCACTTAATGTTATTCAAGAAGGTGGCAACATCATAATAGAAGTGAAAGTTTTTGGTCTTTCCGTTGGTAAGGTTGGTAAGTTTTATGTTTGCAATTCTTGCTCGAATTCACTTTGGTCTAAGCAGCACTACAGCTTGGGGGAGGAATCCTTCGTGGTCCTTCATTGGGCGTCGGTTCACTCACAGTCAGTTCAGGCCACCTTTCTCGGGTGTGTTTTCAGTCTTAAACCCCGTTTCCCTGCTCCCATGGCTAGTTATTTACTTTTGTTGGTCTCTAGGAAGAATGCCTATGTCTTGAATTGGATGGTATGGAAGGAGCACTACTGGGAATCTAATACGACAGTTACAAAATTGTATGAAATCTCCTTTTTTATCTGTATTCATGTGTTTGTATACTTCAAAATTGTTTTGTCGTGTATGGGCATTTGTTGGGCAGGGCCTATGTCTTGTTCCTTGTCTTCTTCTTATATCTGTCCCTGACACAGTGGATTTGGTTCTCTTTTGAATTCTTGTAGTGTAGGCCTTAAGGTTTTAGGGTTTTAGTATGTGTGTGACTTGCCTCATACTTATGTCCTCACCCACTCTAGGAAGAGTTGGACCCATGTTTCTTGGCTCGAGGAATATTTTTATTTTTGGTTTGCAGTCTGTAGCAGGGGAAAGCATTGGTTTATGTACAGGTCATGGCTCTCACATGTGGTTAATTTAGCACATTCCCTAGTTTGGTGCGACCCCTGAAAACATATTTCTCTTGGTTATAGGCTCTCCTGAGTTTCGTCAACCCAACGCTCCAGCTGGTAAGCCCTGTGGTCGTAAATCAATCTCTCACATAATTAATGAAGCCCACTCTACTTATATACGCAGAGAGAGCTTTTTCACGAGGTCCGCGATTTATTGTAGAGTGGAAAGTTGATCTTAACCAGAAAGTTGGTATCATGGATATTGAATTGGATGTGTAAAAAACCTGGTTAAAAATCCCTGTAAAAAAATATATGACCAGGGTCATGGGACACATATTCCAAGATGAATGGTGGGGAAAAAATCATAGTGGGTGTTCATTCGATTTATTATGGCTAAAGGAATTTGGCAAAGACAATGGCTAAGGATTTAGAAAGGCATGAGGTATTAATTTGCATTTTATTTATGAAAATAAAGGAAAATAGGAGAAAAGGGAGGTGAAAGGTCACAGGTTGCATGTGAGGAGGAAAATGAAGAAAAAATAATGGAAAATCAAGAAAATAGAGGCCTCGTTGATAAAATGGCTTCCGAGAATCAGTTGGCAAGCTTTTGTGTAGTGTAGTTTTGGAGCTCTCATTATTCTCTCTCTCTCCCTCATACTGTAGAAATTTGAATAACTAATATATTATTCACCGAGATTCTCCTGATCACACACTATTTTAGCTTCATGCATAATATAGAATCTCTTCTACCATTGATCATCACATGCGGAAATAAAATCAATTGCATGCATACATTAAAACCACAAACAATCACACATATGAACACAGTATTTAATGGGAAAGCTTAAAGCTGAAAACCCTAACTATCTGTATATTATATGTCATGGAGATCATGTAACAATCATTGTACAAAGCTCCTCACAAGCTCTCAGCACAACCTCGAATTGCCACACACTATCAAGATAGATCTAGCAAAACACATGCTCCAATCTTTTTCCACTTGATAGCCAGCCTCTATTGTGTAATCAATGCTATGGGATGGCTCATTAAATAACATAAACCACCTGTCTTGTACTGCGCAATCCTCATGTGCTTCTCCACCTATTTGTGTGTTGCAAATAGCAACTGTATAGTCACAACTAATAGTTAACCTGCTCTTTCACCTATCTCTGCACTGGTCTCCACTGAAACTGTCCATGCACTGAAGTTAACTGATGCATTCTTTTGTTGATTAAAGATTTTATAATTAGTGAATTAATTAATAATTAATTCACACCACTCTCACTAATTGTATCAATCAGTTAAACTAGATACAAATAGCTCAACTATGTTTAGATTAGTTAAACTGAATACAACTCCACTAACTTCCTCAATCAACTCCACCAAACTCTGTCATATGAGTTCTAACTGAAGTATCCATGCAATAGCTCCACATAACCCTTAGGAATAGCGTAATTCCTTCTGTCAGCTCCTGTGCCACATCTGTGCACTTAACTGAAGTGCTCCAAGAGAATAAGATAATGTTTAGAGTCTAAATATTATTAAGAGCTAATAATATTCGAAATATCTATTTTTAGACTAGCAATATAAAAATAGATTCCACCCAATATGTCTAAAAATAGAAGTCCATATATTTTTTCCAACTTGACCAACCATACACAAATAGCATCCTGCAACTCATAGAACATGATCCATATGTCTAAAAATAGACATAGTCTAAAAATAGACTTTGCGCCAAAAATAGCCTGCGGGCCCACTTAGTGAAGGCGACTTCTTTCCACTAAGCTCATCATCTTGTTGCAATCTCAACACATACTCTTGGATACCTAGATTTTTCTTGGAGCACTCTTGGAGTGTGTGGCATAATTGGTGATTTGGAGCAAGAACGAAAAGGAAGAGAAAGAGGGCATCGGGTTCAGTAGCTACAATGGGTTTTTGATTGCAGGTACTGATTTGCGTGTACATTTTCCTCACTAGTTTTGGCATGCATGGCACATGTATGTTGTCTCTTGGTTATGATTTTTCATTGGCATGGAGGATTGCCAGGATTAATAGTGGATTTGCCTAACCTTTCCATTTCCTAGATAACCATGGTGTTGTGGGTTCATTTCAATGCTTGATTTTCTGGTTGGTTCTCATGTGCTTTTGGTTGTGGGTTGAGTTATTAGTTCTTGGAAGCCTTGGTTGGAAAAATGATCTAGAAGCCTGACAGACAGTTGTGGGTTGAGTTACTAGTACTAAAAGCCTTGGTTGGACAAATGCTCTGTAAGCCCTAGGTGGGTTGAGTTACTAGTCTTGGAAGCCCTGGTTGGAACAAATGCTTTGAAGCCATGGAACAACTTGGGTAGAGACCAATCTATGATGGTTGTGATGTCTGACTGTGAGGAGGAATCATTGGTTGAGGGTTGAGGTGGTTTGGCCTCTAGAAGCCCTAATTTGGTTTTGATGGATTTGGTTTATGAGATCCCACATTCATGCTTGGAATATGCCACGAGGGTGATTGGCTGAAGAGATATTTGGCTCAGCCGTGTCTATGGTCGGGAGGAATGTGGAAGTCCCATTCTTGGTTTCATTTTTCTTATGGCAATAAGAGCTCTTTTTCCCTTGTATTGATGGCTATGCTTGTTATTATGTGGCTTTTATGGTTGTTATGTGCTTGTCATTTATGTTTCTTATATGATGGTTATGACTGAGTTTTATGATGGTGATGAAGTATGGATCTCATCATGTTTTGATTCGTAATTGAATGAACAATATATCTATGCCTAAATAGACTATAATGCAGTTAATGTGATGTAGCGACAATGCTTCTTAATGATTCTTAGATAAGTATGAGACCCATATGCTTAGATCTATTATTTAACCCTGTAGATTTCATTCATGCCAAGTGTTTGAAAGAATGTCAGTCCCAGTTGGGGATTGTAAGGCCTAGTCCTAGAATTAGTTTTTTGTTTATTAGTCTTGTCATCATGTGTTTAATGGATTCTAGAAGTTATAGCAAGTTTTGGAAAGTGGTCAGAATTATGGGCTTGAAAAGTGCCTTAAATCTCGTGGAATCTTGCATAGGTCCGTTGGAAATAGTCCCTAAACGCAGGCATGCAGGCTTGTTGGTGTGTCCAGAGCCTCCCATATGTAGGCATGCAGGCTTGTGGGAGCGTACTGAGGGTTTTCTACATAAAATTTCAGTGGGACCCAGGGACAAGTCAGGTGGATGACTGGGATAGCCTCTAGGGGTCTTGTAGCAGGTGGTATAAGTTTGTGTTATGGTTTTTTGCTTCGATTCCACTTCCTTAAAGTCGCCAAGGAGGTTGAGTTTGTCTTAACTTCCCCTCATCTCACGTTTACCCTGGTTGGCTAGTTACTTGAGTAGGTGTGAGGGGAGGTGTTACATTACAGGTGGTATCATAGTGTGTTTGCGCTCTCCTTGGGTGGTGTGTTGATCGTGCATACATGTAGATTGCATAAGTATTCCTCATGCTTATGTTCTATGTGCTTGTCACATATGCATGGCATTATTCATAGCTACAATTGAGTCAACGTGTGGAAGTTGATGGTGTTGTTGTTGGATGTGATCGTCATGAGTGCATGTTAGCTATGCATTTATTATGCATGTCAGTGTCTATATGTTGTTAAGTTTCATTGTCATGATTAAGGTTGTTGTCTATGAGGTCATTGTATGCATTTTAGGTCATCATGATGTTGTTGATAATATATGATGCTGATATGTTGGCTAAGATAGAACATGAGATGTAGATCATCATAGAGAGGTTGCAGCATTGGACCTCGGGGTAAGAGGAAATCGTCATCCAGATTGTATGTTTGACATGCAGTTTTGCGGTTAAAAGATTTTATAATAATTAACGTTACTTATATACATGTTTTTCATTTTATTGTTGTTGTGGTTACATGTATGATAGATGTTAGCAAATTAGTGTGGTCACATGCACATGTTTCAAATGGTCATGAATGATAGTAATGTGTTGTTATTAGTTTTTGATATAACGCTTCATTTTATGGACACTACAACATCTCTCCCATAATAAACAACATTTAAATATTTACACTAATTTTCAACTACTACAACATCTCCCCCATATTGAGCCGATATTGAAATGTATACACTCATTTGTGAACTCTATAACATATCCCCCATACTGGGTTGTAGAGCGCCTTTCAGTGCAATTATTCTTTATTATTGTTAATTTTTTATTTAATGATTCATTTTATGGACAATGCAACATCTCTCCCATTTTTTACCGACATTTAAATATACACTAATTTACAACCACTACAAAAACTCCCCCATATTGAGTCGACATTTAAATGTTTACAATCATTTACAGACACCACAACATCTCCCCCATACTGGGTTGTAGAGCACCTCTCAACATAATTAGTTTAGTGATATTCAGTTCTTTCATAAAAGTTTTAAGGAAGTTAAATTTATATTTCAAATTTACAAAAGGAAAAAATTGAGTTACAAAAATATTGTCTTTTAAAATTAGATATATGTATTTAAATAAAAATCATTTAACAATTTCACAAGTTTCCCCAAAAAGGAAATTTTATTAAAATATCTAAAAATTTACCTTTTTCATAAATTATATTTTCTAATGAACAAATGTGTCCCAGCACTCCAAATTGGTGGAGTTGTGGATAAAGCTAGTTTGTCGGTGCAAAAATAAGGAATTTTTATGTAAGGTTTTGAGGTAAACAAAAGGAAGGAAATTGCAAATAATAAATCATGATGGCATGATAATATGAACTAGTTCGTGATCAATAATTTCCATATCTTCAATGGAGTAGGTATCATATCTCTGCAATGAAACGGAAATGGAGAAAACACTAAATATGGAGATAAATAGTTATTTTATGAACGATGGAAGATTCAATGACATGGATGTAAACCACCAACTTGATAAAATATAATGTGATTAACTATAACCAATTTAGATACATCTCAACTCCAGCTCTATTAATTATAACCACACTAAAAAATTCTTCTTGGTTCCTTGATCTAGGTGGATAAAACAAGTCCAAGTACAAGTGACTTAAGTACAAAGGCTCAAAAATCAAAGTGTCAGAAATGTGGAAAACTTAGTGTCAAGTTGAATATCTCATTTTTCTGATTCCAACTACGCAGACTCACACTCAATTCCAAGTCCGTATGGAGGAGTTAGGAGCAGTCAAATTTTGAGGGTTGACTTGGTGATGTGGCAGCTTAATGAGGAAAAAAATTCGTAGAAACTCGGCCACCAGATTCCAACCCACTCTAGCCGGATTCTAGGAGAAATTGTGGGACGGTTAAATTGACTCCTTCGGTCAATTTCTGGAATCTTCAAAAAGATCAGTTCGTTTTTAAAATCGAAAAAAAATAATTTTAAAAAAAGCGCAGGGTGGGCCATGACACTCGCCCTACCCAACGGTCATAACAAATATATATTAATATAAGGGGTTTCAGCGGCCATGACCCCGTCGCCCCCACATCCCATGGCCGCACCGCCAAACCCAACCACCATTACGACAGAGCCAGCGGAGACATGGGGCGGGCTGCCCAATGCGGGCCCAACCCCCCACGTACCACACTTGGTACTAAATATATGGTGGCGGGTTTTAAAAAAGAGTGCCACGATTTTTTAAAACGAAATTTCGACTTAATACAAAGGGGCGGGGTTTGACCACCCGACCCCCTCCCTCTAATGCTGGATCTCAAACTAATTCCCCAACAACAGACTTGGTAAAGTCCGCCCACACTCCAATATTTAAAACCACGTTTCATAAGTGCGCCCAGGCAGGTTGGGAGCGGCACGAAGTACGAGTTAGGGTGGAACCATGAGCGCTTTTCAGGAGGGGGGCGGAACCATGATTTGAGCCATTTCTAGAGGGGCCATATTTTCACTTTGTCATATTCAGGAAAATTTTATATCGATTCCACACCTCTCGGTGCCACAAATCCAACAGTGCTATCCATTTCTTCATTAGAGGTCTACAATTTTTGGGCACTTTCAGCTATGGAGGTATAAGGCTGTAATTTTGCATTTAATTCTTGTACTTTCATTTTTATTGCCACTTAATGAAAGAGGGCCTCCCCACTGATTGAGTAGGGCCCGAAGACATATTCCCTCCTAGACGAGCTCCGATATCAATTATGTGTCTTCTCGTATGATTTTATGTGCTTATCTCTTCTTATGTTTAAGCCTTTAAATTTTCATGGTTAAGCTGCAATTTTACATGTTAATTCTTTAACACATCTCAAAGCAAAAGATTTTGGATCAAGTGGTATCAAAGCAGGTGTTTGTAGATGTGAATTGCATGTTTGTATGCTAAATAGAAACAGGCTACGAAGAGGCGAAGGGACACTATATTTTGATTTCGAAGGTGGGACGTGCACATCGAAGAAGAAACATGGATGACAATGTCTGAAATGAGGAGGACCTAAACTTCCGCAAGAGCTTCTACACCATGGAAGATCAGGTTGAGAAGTTGTTCTCTAGACTTGAGAAACTGGAGAAATCAGGCGAGAATGCTTCAGAAATACAAGGTTAAGGGCATGGAGATAATGAAGGAGATCCACCTCCTTCTACTCTAGCAAGTGAAATTTCTTCCTCCTCTTCTCACCATCATCATAGGAATTCAAGAAATGCATCTAATAAAAATTTCTTCAAGTTAGATGTCAAATTTGATCTACCAATGCATACTGGTGAAAGTAATGCAGAGAAAATTAACAACTAGATTAGGCAGCTTGAAATCTACGGCAGGATTCAACAAATTGTGGATGATGAGGCAAATATCCAATTGGCTTCTCTTCGACTGAATGGCACAACTCTCATCTGGTGGGAGAGAAAACTTCAAGGCAGCAGTAATTTGGGTAACCTTATTTCCTCATGGTCAAATTTTATTGATGCACTTAAAGACAAATTCTATCCCTTGGGTTATAAGAAAAAAGCTTTATTGGAGTGGCAACACCTAAGGCAAGGCAAAGGAAAAAACGTGCAAAGCTTTACCTAGGAATTTAGAAAACAAGCACTAAGTTTGGGAATTTCATTAGATTCACCTAAAGTGGTAACTAAGTATATTGGGTCATTACATAGCTACGTTAGACATTCATTGTTAATGTTTGAACCTACTACTATTGACTCGACTAGTGTAAAGGCCATTTATCTTGAAACCAAGGGTAGAAATGATAAAGACGATCATTAAAAGAAACCACCTTTCAAACCTTCAAATGGAAAATTCAAAGGGAAAGGAAAAGAAGATGACATCAACAAGAAATATGAAGGAGAAAAGCCTTATTGTACTCACTGCAAAAAGGAAGGTCATGACGACGATCATTGTTGGAAGTTCTACCCAGAAAAGAAGCCAAAGAGATATGGTGGAAAGGGTAAACAAAAGATGGTAGAAACTGCACAGCAAGACCTTGGATCCGACTCTGGCGATTAGGAATTGGTCACAACAGCAGGCACAAAATGTACTCTTTCTCTTCATGTTAATTCTAAATCACATGGAAGAACTAGTTCAACAGATGAGCCTCTTCCTAATGAACGAAAGTTAATTGAGTTGTTTCGTATTAGAGTTGTCATAAATCATACAAAAGTAGAAACTCTATTTGATTCGGGCTCTCAAAAAAACTTAATCTCAGAATTCGTGGTTAAAAAGTTAGGCTTAGAAGTTAAGCCTTATCTAAAACCTTATCCTCTTGGATGGATACATGACAAAGTAAAACTAAATGTAACCAACCAATGTAAGGTTAAATTTGTAATTACTTCTAAACTAGTGGATGAAGTGGAACTGGATGTCATACCATTGGATATCTGTGGTATTGTGTTAGGGAGTCCCTATCTTTACGATAGGAAAGAAATTTTCTTTAGACATGAAAATAAATACCAAATCACAAAAGATGGGGTAGAGTATATTGTAAGAGTTCATCAAACCAAGATCAGTGCCAGTCTTGTAAGTGCAAGACAAATGAAGAGATTGGTGAATTCCAGCAAGGGGTGTTTTCTCATGGTTGTGAGAGAAAAAAATGAAGAAACATCTGACGCTTTCCGAGGATGTGATTTGGCTCATAAACAGAAATTATGTGAATTTATTTCTAACTATGATGAGTTGTTTCAGGTTCAACCCAAAGGATTGCCTCCGAAACGAGAAATCCAACATGAGATCCATTTGTAGCATGATGCTCCATTTCCAAACATTGGTATGTACAGGATGTCATCTATCGAGATGGAGGAGATCAAAAGAAGGTACAAGAATTGTTGAACCAAGGGGTCATCCGGCCAAGTACTTCTCCATGCGACTCGCTGATTGTGTTAGTACCCAAGAAATATGGCACATGGAGGATGTGCATGGATTATCGGCCGCTAAAAAATATCATGGTGAAAAATCAATACCCTCTCCCTCGCATTGATGATTTGTTAGATCAATTAAAGAATTCTATATATTTCACCAAATTTGATTTGCGTAGTGGTTATCACCAGGTCAGCATTGCAGAGCAGGATGTGTGGGAAATCGCCTTCAATACCAAGTAGGGGTTGTTCGAATGGATGGTGATGCCATTTCAACTGTGCAACATGCCAACCACATTCATGAGATTCATGATGATCTTTTTAGGCCTTTCATTGGTCAATTTTTCCTTGTGTATTTAGACAATATTCTTGTCTTTAGTAGGACTTGGGATGAACATGTATGCCATGTAAAGAAAGTGCTTTATGTATTAAAGAGGGAATAATTATATGTAAAATTGTCAAAGTGTGAGTTCGGGAAAACCTATTTGGTTTACCTAGGTCATATTGTTGGTAATGGTCAATTAAAAATAGACCCCTCCAAAGTTGAGGTGATTGTAAAATGGCCTAAGCCTACCAATGTAACAAAAGATCCATAGTTTTCTAGGTGTAGTAGAGTTTTGGAGGAGATTCATTGCCAACTTCTCTGTTATTGCATCACCCTTACACGCACTAACAAGTGTAAAACAAGCCTTTCAATGGGGAGGAAAGCAGCATAATTCCTTTGAAGCACTGAAAAATAAAATTAGCACCGCACCAGTCCTGGCTTTACCTGATCTCCAGCGGCCTTTTGAGATCGAAACCAATGCTAGTGGGTACGCCATGGGAGTTGTATTGTTGCAGCGAAAGAAGCTGATATGTTACCATTAGGAGAAGTTCTCCTAGGCTGTCATCAATTACCCCACTTACGACAAGGAATTTTATGCCTTGGTCCAAAGTGTGAAAAAGTGGAAACACTACCTGATCGGCAAGGAAACCATTATCCATACGGATCATCGGCCCTTGCAATACCTTCAGTCACAGACCAAGCTACAACAATCTCTTCATTTCAGGTGGATGGGTTTTATACAACATTTTCATCTGGTGATAAGGTATAAGAAGGACACTAGTAACAAAGTAGCAGATATGCTCTCTCGCCCTCCTATTGTTGCTTCTATTATTTTTCATAATGCGTCGTTGTCTTTTGAAAGTTATGATGAAAAATACGCTAACGATGATGAATTTAAAGAAATATATGCAAAACTAACTCATGGATCACAGGTGGACAACTATCATTTGCAGGGGAAGTTGTTGTATCACCATGGAAAATTGTACATACCCACAACAGAAAGGGTACATGTAATTCGAGAGGTACATACGTCTCTTATGTCTGGTCATTTTGGTGTCGAAAAAACCTTATGTCATTTGCAAAGGTTTTTCTTTTGGCCTCATATGAAAACAATTGTAACCCGATTTGTAAAGGGGTGTGTGATGTGTTCTGTTTCAAAGCCCTCTAATAGAAAACTCGGGCCCTACACACCACTCCCTATTCCAGGTTGTCCATGGGAAAGTGTGTCAATGGACTTTGTAGGAGGTTTTCCTATGTATAGAAAGGGTCGCGACTATTTGTATGTCGTCATAGACTGCTTTAGTAAAATGTGCATATTAATGCCTTGTAAAAAGCATGTAACTACTTAGCAGAATGCTTATATTTTCTTTCAATTTGTTTGGGTCCACTTTGGGTTTCCCACATCGATTATGTCAGATCGAGACTCTCGCTTCCTTGGAGATTTTTGGACCAGATTGTGGCGAATTATGGACACCAAGTTGAAGAGAAGTACGAAAATCCATCCACAAACCGACAGACAGACAAAGGTATTCAACCGTACCATGGTACACTTATTGCAGGGATATTGCAGCAAACATCCCAAGTTGTGGCATGAGCATCTTCCATATGTGCAACACGCCTACAACCGAGAAGTGCATTCCTCTACGCAACATTCACCATTTGAGACATGTTTTGGTTACTTACCAAAGGACCCTTTTTACATGATCTATGAAAGGGATGAGGATGCCATTGGACGTGATGACAGGGACAAAGCACAACGGTTCATCCAACAGATACAAACAATCCACCAAGCAGTGCAAGACCAGTTGGAAAATAGTTAGGCTCAATGCAAGGCCCGACATGATAAGCATCGAGTCGACCATAAATTTCAAGTTGGTGACAAGGTGTGGTTCCATATCAACAAGGATCAAATGAAGGTGGAAGGAAAGAAATTGTGACCAATCCGGTATGGTCCATTTACCATATTGGAGAAGATCGGGAATAATGCTTTCCAACTCTATTTTCCTGTATACATGCAGATGTACTCGGTCGTGAATATAGAAAATATGAAGCTTTATGAACCACCATTGATTATGGACACCGAGGAGGTAGGATAAGTGCCTATAGTGGATGACTTTGCACCAGCTTATCTTGATGAATTTCCAGAAGACATCATTCTCGATCGAAGAACCAGGACTTCGCGGTGGGGAGACATGGAATATCTTCGTGTTGGTTTCAAATGGATGCACCCAAGTAAATCTAAATGGATTGAAAAGGAGAAGGTGAGGGTGAAATTCCCTCACTTTCCTGTTGATCGATAAGGCTTTTGGGTGTCCAAAATCTCTTCAGTGGGGAGGAATGATCTAGGTGGATCAAACAACTCCAAGTACAAATGGCTTAAGTACAAAGGCTCAAAAATAAAAGTGTTAGAAATGTGGAAAACTTAGTGTCAAGTTGAAGATCTTGTCTTTCTAATTCCAACAGTGCAGACGACACTCAATTTTGAGTCTGTATGGAGGAGTTAGGAGCAGTCAAAGTTTGAGGGTTGATTTGGTGATGTGGCAGCTTAAGGAGGCAACAAATTTGCAGAAACCTAGCCACCGAATTCCGGCTGGATTCTGGGTAAAATTGTGGGATGGTTAAATTGACTCCTTTGGTCAATTTTCGGAATCTTCAAAAATATCAGTATCCCACCCCCACATCCCACGACTACAGCATATTAAATATGGGTGGGCGAGGGTTGTCAACCCCACCGCCCAACCCAACCACCATTACTCCACGTAATATAACGACAGAGCTGATAGAGATATGGGGTAGGCTGCCCAATGCTAGCCCGACCCCCCACGTACCACACTTGGTAGTAAATATATGGCGGCGGGTTTTAAAAAAAGAGTGCCACGGTTTTTAAAAATGAAATTTTGACTTAATACGGAGGGGGCGGGGTTTGACCACCTAACCCCTCCCTCCAATGCCGGATCTCAAACCAATTTGCCAATGATGGAATTGGTAAAGTCTGCCCACACTCCAATATTTAAACCCGCATTTCATAAGTGCGCCCAGGCAGGCCAGGAGTGACACGAAGTACGAGATAGGGTGGAACCATGAGCGCTTTGCAGGAGGGGGGCAGAACCGTGATCTAAGAAATTTCTAGAAGGGCCAGATTTTCACTTTGTTAGATTCAGGCAAATTTTATATGGATTCTGCACCTCTCGGCACCACGAATCCAACAGTGTTGTCCATTCTTCATCAGAGGTCTCTAATATTCTAGCACTTTCAGCTATGGAGGTATAAGAGTGTAATTTTGCATTTAATGCTTTTACTTTCATTTTTACTGCCACTTAATGAAAGAGGGCATCCCCACTAATTGAGCAGGGCCTAGAGACGTAGTCCCTCCTGGATGAACTCCAATATCAATGATGTGTCTTCTTATATTATTTTATGTGCTTCTCTCTTCTTATGTTTATGCCTTTAAATTTTCATGGTTAAGCTGCAATTTTACACATCTCAAAGCAAAATATTTTGGATCATTCGTCGAGTGTCATCCAAGCAAGTTCCTCGACACCTAGTGTCCATCCCCTATGGTTCCTAACTCCTTAACTTCCATTGTGGAAATAATTCTCCTAATACGTTGTGGAAGGTCCTCATCTAATTGTTCTTCTCTTGGACCATGCCATGGAGGAGGGGGTTGACGACCTCTTCCTTTCCCTCCTAGGACCTTCTAGGACCTTGACCATGTCTAGTTCAGAGAAACAGAATACGCCCATAACTAAACTGAAGACTGACCAAAGGTATTTCAAAGACCAAAATTGGTTGACTAGGCACATACAAATAAACAGGGAAGCGCTGCCCATGTCAAAATTGAATTCTGACCCATTAAACAACTGTAACCGTAACCGAGACCCAAAGACACAGTCAGAAGAATGCCGCCCATGCAGGGGAAACCGGAAATTTAGCTTTAGTAAAAAATATTGAGCATGAGAAATGTAGAGCATATAATGACTGTAAAACAGGAGGGAATTGAGAACCTTCGAGCAGCAGAGAATCAAAAACCATTGAACGCCGACCTGATTAAGCTTCATGAGAGGTGGAAGGCGACTCTTCGACAATGCAGCACCAGTATTTGTAGGGATCTTCTTCCTCATAGGGATGGCCCTCTTTGCCTGAAGAACCGCCACCAGGTGGGACAGTCGGACCAGCTTGAATGTTCATGTCCTGGGTTGCAATGCCACCAGGATCCTTGCTCTTCTTGTTGCCAATCTGAGAAGTGCCATGCTTGTCTTCCGCCCTCATCTCTAGAGTCACCCCTGGTGTCACAGTAACCAGACCAGAAGTATCCTCTCGAAGCTCAATGGTGACTGAAGCTATGAAGGATAAATTACTGAGTGTACAGGGGAACTGAAAACGAGTGGTGTGAGATTGAGTAGGGGAGGAGAGATGAGAGCGCGCAGCTAAATTATGCTACCCTCGACCCCGTCCATGACCACTCCTGGTATAGGGATAGCGGTCAGAGCAGAAGTCAGAGGAATAAGTGAGGAATCCGAAGTAGAGGAGGAGGGTTGGCGGATAACTCGCCCTCAGGAGCTTCCCCTCCTACAACGCATTCTCTGGCATAATCTAGGCATAATGTAAAGAGTAGGAGGTGCTGAACAGTCAGCAGTGCTGTGAAGGCAGGGGGGGACTGAAAGTGGCCTAGCTTCAGCTCGCAAAGGAGCACAGGGGCGGACAGAGGAAGAGCGACGACTGAATTTGCAGAATGGGCTTTGAGAAACATGAAATCCCGGCAACAGATCAACACAGCATTCCAGTGCACAACGTTTCCCTGTGTTGGTCCGAGAGGGAGGCTTTGCGGCAGCAGGGGAACAACACGAGCGCAGGGGAGGAGCATGAATGAATTCTTGGAGGGGCGCCATGACAGAAGAAATAGCAGGCTGGTGTGGAGGGACGAGCTGCATTAACGCAACATTGAAGATGTTAGCAGAATACTTAAAGACTTGCATCATGCAAGGCTAGATGGCGGTGGTAATAGGCCACGCGCCAACCCACCAGGCCACCCACGTACAGAACGCAATGTTACACACCCACATCCGGGACTAAGATGGTGTGAATTGATATGAGGGATAGGGCAATTTTCGACTAGACGATGCAGTTATTACATGTGGAGGCAATGGTTTCCCATAGAAAATGAGTATAGGGTTGAGCAGAGGAAATACATTGCAAAATGGGCTATAATTACATTAGTTTTTCCAATGGGAAACCGATTTGCAGGTGTAAATATGGTAGCTACAAGTCTTTGTCCGTCTTTCTGTTTGAATCACTCATTTTCTCTATTATAAACTTCTCAGCCGAAATTTGAACTCTCGTCTTTTCAAACCCTCATCTCCTCAGAAAAATTCTTGCCTGCGATTCAAATCCTCTGCTGCTCCAATACTGCACTTTACAGAATAATCATGTTCCGGTGCGCGGGGTTTTATAGGTGCACCGATGCGGTTTCTTAATTCTTAAGATCGAGGTTTATGTTTTGGCACGGTGTTTTATGACGCACTGGTATGGAATATTTGTGAAGCACCAGTGCGTCTTAGTAATAAGATGCCCCGATGTGTGTTAGGAATATAAGAGCACCAGATTGTATAAAGTTTTTTTTTTGTATTTAAGGTCATAAAAAAAATAATGATAATTCTAAAGTACATGAATTTATTTGCATTATTTTCTAAACTTATTATGTTACAAAATTTCATATTGTTCTAGATTTATTATTTTACAATTATTTACAAATTTACAAATTTAAATATTTTAATAAAATCATTTCACATTAATACCATTAAAATTTTCACATTAATACAATTAAAATTTTATAAATATTTTACATACAATTACAATTACAATTTTAATTTTACATACAATTACATTTACAATTACAATCATTTCACATTAATACAATTAAAATTTTACAAATATTTACATACAATTAGAATTAGAATTAGAATTACATTTTTTGGGCCTCTGTTTTGTCTTGTTTTATATCACCTTTTACTCGAAATCACTCATGTTTTTGTTTAGCTTGAATAAGTCATTGTCATAGTTTTGTGAATTCTCGAAAATAATAAGTATTTGCTATTCCTTTGTTTTAATGAGATTTAAACATTAAAGGCATATTTAATAATAGTTTGTGTGTTTGCAGGTTTACAAAGTTGGTTATATGCCTATTTTGATAGAGGCGAAGTTCCTACACCACACGTTCTTGCACTAGTACCGGAACATATTATTGCACGAGCATTGAAAATCACTAGTCTGTTGAAAATCTGCATAATTTCTAAATGACTAAGTTTGGCCTCAGTTTTTATGCAAACGGAGGTGAATTATGGAAATCCGAGCAAATGGGTTTTTCACAAAGATAACCAATTACCCATAAACGAAACCGTTTCTTGAGATTCAAATTATTCCAAAAGTTACGAACAGTTCTTTGAAGCACTTTCATAAAAAAGTTGTTTTTTCCAGAATTCTGAAAACACAGTCAGCAAGTTCCAGACAGCTAACTTCCACCTTGGTTTTTGTGCATATGAAGGCAAATAAATAAATTCCGCGACATGGGTTTTTATCCTAGTATAGAAAATTGACTAAGCTCAAAAAGGTTTCCCAAAATACGCAATGGTTGAGGAGATACGAAGGGGGCTCTGAAAGAAGTTTGTTAAAATTACCAGATTTTCCAGAATTCTAGAAAAAATCCCAGAATTGGAAAATTCGTATTAAATCACTATTATTTTAATAGGGGAATGGTTGTTCTGTTATATTCAATTATAAATTGTTAGGATTCGATCCCCATATTCCTTGCAAGGGAACAGCTTGTTTTAAATGATTACGAAATATTATAAAAAAGGGAACGATGCACGTAGAAAGGGACGAACGAACAGTAGAGGAGTGACGCTACAGCATTGTTGCTGTAGCTTTTTTTTTCTATTATCACCCAAATCTAGGTTTGACTGTAATCACGCATGTATTTGCTTTGAGGATTTAATAATAAGAGCTCTGCCTTACGCTTCATGGATATTATCTCTTTATGCTCAAGCAGTTGATGAATTGATTCAATATTGAGTAGCGTTTCCATTTGAAAGAGAGACGCGTTGGTTGGCTAGGGCCCAGCCAACCCAGCACGTCCTCCCTCCTTTCCATTCTTGCAATTTATGTCTGCTAAGTGTGATTTAATTTATAGCATTTGAATTTTTGTTTGAGTGAAAGTAGATTTGTTGCGTGAAGTAGTTAAATTTACTTTCTGCACAGTTGATTTATTTTCCTTGACTGGTTCGAGCAGGAAGAAGTTTCTTGCACCAGTGCACGTTGGTGTGCTATTCACTTTCTGCACGTTTGGATTGTTTTCTCTGCCTGGTTCGAGCAGGAGAAGTCACCTGCACCAGTGCACCTTGGTTTTCTATTCACTTCACCAAGCCTTTCTACTTTACTTTCAGCAATTTTCTTGCTTTCATTAAACACTTTATAACAGATTGTTTCTTTATTTCTGCAGACATTTATCTTTTTGATATGTAATCTAGTTTTATAACACTTGCATTAATTAAGCATTGATTTCAAGAATTAAAAGTTAATTTAGTGCAGACGTTAATTTACACCTTCTACATAAATCGCCATTCCTACACTAGTGCAAGATCAATTCTTGTGGAAAGGATATCTTTACATGAGCAGGTTCGAAGGGGCCCATCTGTTGAAGACTTCCAAGGTGTCTTTGCTAAAGAAAACACATTCTCAGTAGATGATCAATATCCAGCTAGAGTGATTGCCTTCTTTTTATTTTTGAATATCTTTTGCAAGTACATTTCTTCTTGTTCCAGCCTTAGATTACTTTGATGATTCAGTTATCTTCTTTGCAAGTTTTTCTTTAAAGTAGGAATTTCTATCAAGAAAATTCATATCATCTCTGGCATTGCCTGTGCTTCATCTCTAAGTTTACGAATCCCCCGGGTTGACAATTAAATGTTGAGTAGTTTGCTTAAGTGAAAATCCTGCACCCAACATTTTGGCGTCATTGCCGGGGAGGCGATTTGATTTGGTAAGAATTTTCTGTTGATGCAATAAGGGTAAGTCTGCCTTTATCTTTTTGTTTTTTATGCAAGTGTGGTGAGCTTTGTTTCAGCCAATAACTTTTAAAATCAATTATCTTCAGATCCTAATCTTTAACGTTATATCATTTTTGAGGTGTTGTAAGAACCCATGTTACTAATATGTGTGTGGAGACAGGGACTATCAATAAACCAGATGGACTTGAAGATGATAAATATTAAGGACCTCTCACAAGCCCCAGAAGCTGCTGGGATCTGGACCTCTACCTCTCAGGAAGAGAACTTTTTCAAAATATTCAAGAGCTTGTCCATTTCTCCACCACCACAAGAGGATTTGGAAGTCTCTTTTGATTTCCCTAACCAGTCATCTAAGGAGATAAATGAATCATGAACTATAATTAATGGAGAATATCCACTGGAACCTGAGATCGAGGAGTTCTTGACATGCCTATCAGTAGATCCAGAATGTAATCAAGAGTCTAATCACCCTACGGAGAATAATCAACATGACATGGAAGAAGAGGATGAGCAACATGGGCCAAATCAAGAAATGGACCAAGAATACCATGATCATATCGAACATTGGTTCCGAACAATGACTCAAGCGAGGGAGTATTCTTTTCTTTTAAAAATCTTGTTGTCATATCAAGTACATTGGTTGGTTTTTCATGCTCATGTACACTTTCAAGTTTGTATGATAAATTTGAGCATGAATATATATTTTCACCTGATTCACACATGGCTTCATTGGAAGTATGCCTACACTTAAAGCTCATATTTCTCTTTTTAAAAATAGGTTAGGGTAATGAATAAAGATGAATAACAACACTCTTAAACCTGTGATTCCATAAAAGCACAGCTTTTGAAATTTTTATTATTACGCATTCTCATGGTAAAACTTGTCAAAAGTTCTTTACACTTAACGCTTCATATTTTTAAAGTGACTTTGATTGATATGTATTGTTATAAGTTACATGTAATACTTTTCTCTTATTCTAACAAACTACCATCCAGAAAATATTTTCAAATTCCTCTTTGAAGCGACCAGTAAAAAAACCTCCTATGGTGGACCATGCCTACAAAAATCTAATAAGCTTTCATAAAGAACCCTAGCATGATAAACTCAAGGAATATTTTTTGTCATTATCTGAGATGTTTTTTTAATAAGTTCTTAGGGTAGCATGACCAGCCAGTAAAGAATAAAATTTTCACACCATCCTGCACTCTTAAGGAGTATATTTGTTTCCCCACCTATTAAGTAATCCATCTGGGGTTAATCACAATCGGAGTTTTTTTAATTTTTTATTTTTTTAAACATAAACTAATTAATTGAAGGATAGGAGGTCTCATTGCGAGCCGATATACTATGATCATGGGTCATAAGGAAGATGACATTACCGCATTGGTCACCAAGCCAGGGTAATGGCTTTCAGTTGGAAAACTGGAAGACGAGAGGTCTCATCGCGAGTCAGCTCATTCATTCTTGTTAGTTCTCATGAATGGCGTTGTCGTTAGCTGGTTACCAAGCCAGGACAATGTCCTTCAATTAACTTATAAAAAGATAAAAAGTAAATTCTCATAAATAACTCTGAATCTATATCTAATAGGTGGGACAAAATCATTTCGTAAGGTTAAAAGGTATCCCTGTCGAGGCTATGGACGCCTGCTGGCAGCAGGGCCATGCCTATGGTATTAAAGTTGGCTCTACACTATAATTTACTTGGTTGATTTTGCTTTCCGTGAACTCACTACCAATCTCTTCGAGAATGGCTTTAAAATCCTTCCGTTTTTATGCCTTGGAGTTCTATCTTTTTGAGATGATTTTTTTTATGGACGTGGGGACCCTTAGTGCTGGTAATTCACTGTGCCCAGACAAGAGAAGCTTTAATTATACATGGATGATGATAAAATAATCATGATGGGAAGGTATTACTATGTCTACATGTAACACCATATCGTTTAAATCATGTCACTCATGTTTATAATGAGGATGTTAAAGTGAAACTTTTGATCACATATGCCTCTGAGATATTATTTTTGAAAATTTAAAAGTTGTCTATTTTTCTCAAGCATGCACCATCCTTGCAATTTCGTATTTTTTGTGTGATAAATTTTCTTGGAATTAGTATAAATAATTAAAGAATCCAGCAAACACTTTGTTCTTGAAACAAGCTTTATCTAGCATAGGAAATTTAATCACATAGGATTGCAGGAAATATCATTACGAATGCCCATAAATGTTTTTAATCTTTCTTTTTGCAAGGGAGCAACAACGTGACAATTGATTTCCTTGCATGAGGATATGCAAGAAGGTCAGCATGGGGGGATGTTGGGCCTCTGTTTTGTCTTATTTTATATCACCTTTTACTCGAAATCACTCTTGCTTTTGTTTAGCTTGAATAATTCATTGTCATAGTTTTGTGCATTCTCGGAAATAATAAGTAAGTATTTGCTATTCCTTTGTTTTAATGATATTTAAACATTAAATGCATATTTAATAATAGTTTATGTGTTTGCAGGTTTACAAAGTTGGTTATATATCTATCCTGATAGAGGCGAAGTTCCTACACCACACGTTCTTGCACTAGTACCGGAACACATTCCTGCACCAGCATTGAAAATCACCAAGTATACTGAAAATCTGCATAATTTCTAAATAACCAAGTTTGACCTCGTTTTTATGCAAATTGAGTTTAATTATGGAAATCCGAGCAAATGGGTTTTTCACAAAGATAACCAATTACCCATAACTGAAACCGTTTCCTGAGATTCAAAGTATTCCAAAAATTACGAACAGGTCTTTGAAGCACTTTTATAAAAAAAAAAGACTGTTTTTTCCATAATTCTGAAAACACTGTCAGCAAGTTCCAAACATCCAACTTTCACCTCGGTTTTTGTGCAGATGAAGGAAAATAAAGAAATTCCGCGACATCGATTTTTATTCCAGTATAGAAAATTGACTAAGCTCAAAACGGTTTCCAAAAATACGCAATGGTTGAGGAGATACGAAGGGGGATCTAAAGGTAGTTTGTTAAAATTACCACATTTTCCAGAATTCTAGAAAAAATCCCAAAATTGGAAAATTTGTATTAAATCACTATTATTTTAATAGGGGAACGGTTGTGATGTTATATGCAATTAGTAATTGTTAGGATTCGATCCCCATATTCCTTGCAAGGGAACAACTTATTTTAAATGATTACGAAAGATTATAAAAAGGGGAATGATGCACGTAGAAAGGGACGAACGGACGGTAGAGGAGTGACGCTATAGCATTGTTGTTGTAGCTTTGTTTTGCTGGTATCGCCCAAATCTGGGCTGGATTGTAATCACGCATGTATTTGCTTCGAGGATTTAATAAGAAGAGCTCTGCCTTATGCTTCATGGATTTTATCTCTTTATGCTTAAGCAGTTGATGAATTGATTCAATGTTGAGTAGTGTTTCCATTTGAAAAGGAGACGCGTTGGTTGGCTAGGGCCCAGCCAACCCAGCACGTCCTCCCTCCTTTATGTTCTTGCAATTTATGTTTGCTAAGTGTGATTTAATTTACAGCATTTGAATTTCTGTTTGAGTGAAAGTAGATCTATTGTGTGAAGTAGTTAAATTTACTTTTTGCACGGTTGATTTATTTTCCTTGCCTGGTTCGAGCAGGAAGAAGTTTCTTGCACCAATACACGTTGGTGTGCTATTCACTTTCTGCACGTTTGGTTTGTTTTCTCCGCTTGGTTCGAGCAGGAGAAGTCACCTGCACTAGTGCACGTTGGTGTGCTATTCACTTCACCAAGTCTTTCTAATTTACTTTCATCAATTTTCTTTCTTTCATTAAACACTTTATAACAGATTGTTTCTTTATTTCTGCAGACATTTATCTTTTTGATATGCAATCTGGTTTTATAACACTTGCAGTAATTAAGCATTGATTTCAAGAATTAAAAGTTAATTTAGTGCAGACATTACTTTACACCTTCTGCATAAATCATCGTTCCTGCACTAGTGCAAGATCGATTCTTGTGGAAAGGATATATTTACATGATCAGGTTTGAAGGGGCCCATCTGTTGAAGACTGCCAAGGTGTCTTTGCTAAAGAAAACACATTCTCAGTAGATGATCAATATCCAGCTAGAGTGATTGCCTTCTTTTTATTTCTGAATCTCTTTTGCAAGTACATTTCTTCTTGTTCCAGCCTTAGATTACTTTAATGATTCAGTTATATTCTCTGCAAGCTTCTCTTTAAAGTAGGAATTTCTATCATGAAAATTCATACCATCTCTAGCATTGCCTGTGCTTCGTCTCTAAGTTTACGAATCCCCTGGGTTGACAATTAAATGTTGAGTAGTTTGCTTAAGTGAAATTCCTGCACCCAACAACATTTACAGTTACAATTACAGTTTATAAATATTTTACATACAATTACAATTAAAATTACAATTACAAATACAAATACAATTTTAGAATTTTACATACAATTACAATTACAATTACAATTTTACAATTGGTCATATATACAATTACAATTAAAATTACAATTAAAATCATTTCACAAAAAATTAAATATTACAATTACAATTAAAATTTTACATTAAATATTTTACATACATTTATAGTTAAAATTACAATTACAAATACAAATACAATTTTACATACAATTAAAATATAAATTTCAATTACAAGCACGACATAATATTTAAGAAATATCATGGTCATTTATTATTAAATTAATTAATAAATGTTACGATCATAATAACCATTGTACAAACATCATATTCGACTAAAAAACACATTCAAAATCGCTAACATCATCGTGGTCATGATCATCTAACAAAATGTAGAAATTTGAATAATAGCTAAATTATTCACCGAGATTATCCTGATTACACACTATTTGAGCTTCATGCATAATACATAACCTCTTCTACAATTGATCATCAATTTGCAGAAATTATAAGCAGTCGCATGCGCACATTAAAACATAATCAAGCACACATATAACACAGTATGTAATGGGGAAAGCTTACAGCTGAAAACCCCCAACTATCTGTATATTATAATGATAGAGAACATATAACAATACATAGCACAAATCTCTCACAGCTCTCAGCACTATCTCAAATGCCACACACAAACTAGCACGGAAGATGAACAAGTCACAGGTTCAAATCTCCTCCACAAGTGCCAATAACACCTCTCTTGCGAGTCCAAGATGAATGATCGGATCCGAGTTCAGAATTCCACGACATCTTCATAATCCTCATTGGCAATCTCAATCAATATGTGTGCAAATCTCATGCACAGCTATAGTCACAACTGATAGTAGACTCACCCTTTCACCCACCTCTAACACTGGTCTCCACTGAACTGTCCATGCATTGCAGTTAACTGATGTATTCTTTGGTTGATTTATGAGTTAATAATTAGTGAATTAATTAATAATTAATTCACACCACTCATCACTAGTGTATTTATCAGTTAGACTAAATACAACTAGTTCAACTAGGTTAAACCGAACACAACTCCACCAACTGTCTCATCAACTCCACCAAACTCTGCCACATGAGTTCTAACTGAAGTCAACCATGAAATAGCTCAACTAACCCTTAGGAAAAGCGTATTTCCTTCTGTCAGCTGCATGTGCCACATCCAAGCATCAGACTGAAGTGCTCCAAGAGGATAAGATAATGTTTATAGTCTAAATATTATTAAGGGTTAATAATATTCGACTGTTCTATTTTTAGCCTGGCAGTCTAAAAATAGATTCTGCCCAATGTCTAAAAATAGAGGTCCATATATTTTTACCAACTCAACCAATCATCCATAAATAGAATCCTGCAACTCATAGACCATGATCCATATGTCTAAAAATAGACATAGTCTAAAAATAGACTTTGCGCCAAAAATAGCCTGTGGGCCCACTTAGTGAAGGCGACTTCTTTTCACTAAGCTCAATCATCTTGTTGCATTTTCAACACTCCCTCTCAACAAGATATGGATTATCTGCAACCCCTATCATGCCTCTGTGGTATTCGAATTTTCTCCTGGTGAGCACCTTCATCAAGATATCAGCATCCTGATCCTCCGTGGAAATGTATGAAAGTAACATGATTCTCCGCTGCACACAATCTCTGATATGATGGTACCTGATGTCGATGTGTTTTGATCTATCATGAAATACTAGATTAGCCGAGAGTTTAATGCAACTCTGGTTATCACAATAAATCACAGTAGGCTCCAAGTGTGACCCAAACAATCCGACCAGGATCTTCCTCATCCATATAGCCTCGCATGCAGCCAAGCTTGTTGCCATATACTCGGCCTCTGCTGAACTAAGTGCCACAGATCTTTGCTTCCTACTATACCAAGAAAATGTTGTCGACCTGATACTGAAGATCCCTCCAGATGTGCTCTTTCTGTCCGTTGGGCTTCCTGCCCAATCTGCATCCGTGAAGCCACATAACTTCACCTCATCCTCCTGTCTGTACCACAAGCCATATCCCGATGTGCCTCTAAGATAACGCAATACATGCTTGCCTGCCTTCCAGAAGAGCTTGGTAGGCTTAACCATAGCTTGCGAAAGCTGGTTAACAACATAGCATATATCGGGTTGTGTATTGACCAGATACATAAGCGACCCCACCAACTGTCGATAAACAGTGGCATCCACTACCTCCGCTGAAGTAGCATCCTCCTTCCTCCAACCACCAGGAAGAGGAGTATCAACAGGCTTGCAGCCATGCATGTTGAACTTCTCCAGTATCTCCCGGGCATACTTACCCTGAGAAACAAACAGTCCATCACTGCGCTGCCAGATTTCCAATCCTAGGAAATAATAAAGGAGGCCCAAGTCCTTCATCTCAAACTCTCTAACAAGATCCTCCTTGCATGAAAGTATCAACAGCTCATCACCCGTCAAAATCATATCATCTACATACAGTACAATGATCAGCAACTTCCCCTCCACCAAAATCTGGTACAGGTTAGGATCCGCCTCACTCTTGGAGAATCCAAGTCCGGTGAAATAACTGTCTATCCGTGTGTACCAAGCACGAGGTGCTTGTTTCAACCCATACAGTGCTCTCTTGAGTCTGCACACATGCGACTCACTGCTGAAGATCTCAAAACCTTCGGGCTGCTCTATGTACACCTCCTCCTCAATGACTCCGTTGAGGAACGCAGTCTTCACATCCATCTGATGGATGTGCCATCCCATCTGCGCTGAGAGAGCTAGGATTGTCCGTATGGAAGAGTACCTTGCGACAGGTGCAAAGGTCTCCTCATAATCGATCCCCTCGATCTGTGAGAAGCCACGGGCAACAAATCTTGCCTTGTACTTCTCCACACTCCTGTCAGCCGCCTGCTTCACTTTGTAGATCCATCGCGAACCCACCACTGATTTCCCTTCCAGTCATGGGACAATCTCCCATGCACTGTTTCTGACAATAGAATCATACTCTTCCACCATGGCATCTACCCATGCGGGGTCCTCCACAGCTTCCTCGAAAGAGGATGGCTTTGTCACGACACATTTGCTCACAAGAGCCATGTATCCAGTGTACCGGTCCGGTGACTGTCTCTGTCTGCGCTGTGCTGTAGGTGGTCCTACAACCTTCTCTGCATCTTGAGCCAGTTGCTCAGCTTCTGTAGTGCGCTTGCGCCCTCTGATGGTTGGCGCTGCATGAGTGGTCTCTTCCACTCCATGAACTTCCTCTTGTGGCTGATCCACATCCTAAAGCTCATCCTTAGGAACTAATAGCTCCTCATCTGCATGCAAGTGTGGCTCCCTCTCAAGCGAACACTTCATGGCTTTCTCCTCCTGAAATTTGATATCCCGTCGCACAACAGTCTTGCGATTGTCTGGAAAACACACACGATAGTTGTGGGGAGTATCAGTGTACCCCACAAATATCCCAACCTCTGCGGTCGGCTCCAGCTTCTTCCTGGCATCCTTCGTCACATGCATGTAGACAGGTGAACCAAAAATCCTCAAATGGGAAATATCAGGCCTCTTGCCAGAAAACACCTCCTCCGGTGTACTCATGCCAAGTATCTTGTGAGGACAACGGTTCTGCACATATACTGCAGTATTGCATGCCTCCGCCCACAAGTGAAGGGGTAGGCCCTGATCATGCAACATCGCCCGTGCAACACCCACGATCGTTCTGTTATTCCGCTCAGCAACCCCGTTCTGTTGTGGGTTATGGGGTGCTATGAGCTCTCTCCGAATTCCTTCTGCGCTGCAAAAGTCCTTGAATTCAGCAGAGATGAATTCACCACCATTGTCGCTCCTAAGAGCCTTCACATGCTTCCCCGATTCCTTCTCAACCAGCGCCTTGAACTCACATAACTTTGAGTATGTCTCGCTCTTCTTCTGCATGAAGAAGATCCAGCACTTCCGAGAAAAATCATCAACAAAGATCACATAGTACCTGTGCTTTGCTGTCGAAGCTACTGAGAAAGGTCCACACACGTCTGTGTGAATTCTCTCAAGGATCGTCGTGGCGCGACTATCCTTCTCGTGAAAGGTGGCTTTCACAAATTTTCCTAAGGTACATCCCTTGCACTAATCTGACTGCGCAAGAGTACCCTTAGGAAGCCCAGTAGAAATCTGTTGTAGTATCTTCAAAGCTCCATGGTGAAGGTGGCCCAATCTCCGGTGCCACAACTCGCCATCATCCCGGCTCACCACTCCTTCTGCCTTGCATGCCATTGCTGCGCAGCCATCCACTTGCAACTGATAAAGGTTCTTGACTTGAACACCTATCTTCCGGGTTTCTCCAGTTGTCTTACTGCGCAGGAAAGCCTTTCCTTCGCTGAAGACAACATCGTACCCCTTGTCTTCTAACATCGCCATAGAGATCAGATTCTTCTTCAATCCTGTAACATGCATCACTTCCTTCAATACGAAGGGTTTACCAGACTCCCTCTCAAAGGAAATGGTACCGACACCGGTTGTACTATATCTACCATCATCGCCCATCTCAATGTGCACTCCAAGATCTTTCTCATCCAGATCTGAAAACAGATCTCGATCTCCAGTCATGTGAAAATACGCACCACTGTCCAAGAACCATAATGATCCCATCACACTTGAGACCAAGCATGCGATCAGCGAAAAATCCAGCTCAAACTGCGAGGCTAATGCCTCTCCCGCTGCAGATCCAGCAGCATGCTTATTTTTCTTCTTCTGCGGACAGTTTGTGGCATAATGTTCATGCTGGTGACAGTGAAAACACTTCACCTTGGACATGTCTTGCTTCTTGCCTTTCGCATCGGAATGAGAAGCTTTCTTGCTCTTCCCCTTCTTTGCTTTGGCAGCCAAAGCACAATTTTCTTCATCAGATGCCTTTGATGAAGATTCGTCCCTGGTACTTCGCCTTATCTCCTCTTGCACAAGATCTGACCAAAGTCGCTCCCATCCTGGCAATTTCTCCCGACCATTGACAGAATCCTGATAGGCATGCCAACTCTTCGAAAGACCAAGGAGAGCAAAGCTCACCAATTCCTCATCATCTACAGTCACCCCCACACTTCCCAGCTCATCCCTGTATTGGATGAACTTCGTGAGGTACTTGGGCATACTGTCGCCTTTCTCCGTCTTTATGTGTCTGAGTTTATCCTTGAGCGCCAACTTCCTCTGGTCGCTCTTGCTTTGGAATAAATCTATCAATGCTTTCCACATCAAGTATGGAGAAGCTTTTCCATGCAGGCTAGATACAATGTGATCCTTCACGCCCTCCAACATAATCCTTCGACATTTTGTTGTCTTCTTTTGCCAAGCCTCAACTTGAGCAGAATCAGTAGGCTTTGGGACTTCAGCATCTATGAACTCCTTCAACCCGTTGTCATCTAACACCGCCTCCATTCTGTCTCTCCATGAAATATAATTCGAGCTACCCTCAAGGGCATACTCCAGCCGCAATCCGTTGAAAGGCATTTTGACTTCGACACCAAGAAAACTGCTGCAAATTCGAATTCCAAATTCTGCTGCAAATTCGAATTCCACCAGCTCAAAACTCAACTGCTTCCGATCTGTGAGAAAAAATTATTTCTAGCACAGAGATCGACTGTAGGGGAATTTACTGGATATATCACCTTTTAGAGAAAGGATGGATCCAGAGGCTACCTGGCCTGCTTACAGACTCTGTCTACCGAAATAAATTATAATCACTGTAATAGATCCGATGATCAATTTCGCTCTGATACCATGTAGAAATTTGAATAATAGCTGAATTATTCACCGATATTATCCTGATTACACACTATTTGAGCTTCATGCATAATACATAACCTCTTCTACAATTGATCATCAATATGCGGAAATAGAAAGCAGTCGCATGCGCTCATTAAAACATAATCAAGCACACATATCAACACAGGATGTAATGGGGAAAGCAATAGCTGAAAACCCCCAACTATCCGTATATTATAATGATAGAGAACATGTAACATTACATAGCACAAAGCTCTCACAGCTCTCAGCACTATCTTAATGCTACACACAAAAACTAGTATAGAAAATGAACTAGTCACGGGTTCAAATCTCCTCCACAAGTCTGCCTGCCTCTACTGTGCAATCCAAGTTGATTAATGATGAGATCCAAGTTCGAATCCCACCGGCTTGTACCGCGCAATCCTCATTGGCAATCTCAATCAATGTGTGAAAATCTCATGCATAGCCATAGTCAAGCAACCGATAGTAGACTCACCCTTTCACCCACCTCTAACACCGGGTCTCCACCGAACCTGTCCATGCATTGCGCTTAACTCGATGTGTTCTTTAGTTGATTAATGAGTTAATAATTAGTGAATTAATTAATAATTAATTCACACCACTCTCACTAATTGTATCAATCAGTTAGACTAGATACAACTAGCTCAACTAAGTTAAACTGAACACAACTCCATTAACTGCCTCATCAACTCCACCAAACTCTGTCACATGAGTTCTAACTGAAGTCAACCATGCAATAGCTCCACTAAACCCTAGGAATAGCGTAATTCCTTCTGTCAGCCGCATGTGCCACATCCAGGCATCAAACTGAAGTGCTCCAAGAGGATAAGATAATGTTTAGAGTCCAAATATTATTAAGAGCTAATAATATTCGACATATCTATTTTTAGACTGGAAATATAAAAAATAGATTCCGCCCAATATGTCTAAAAATAGAAGTCCATCTATTTTTCCAACTTGACCAACCATCCACAAATAGCATCCTGCAACTCATAGAATATGATCGACATGTCTAAAAATAGACTTTGCGCCAAAATAGCCTGCGGGCCCACTTAGTGAAGGCGACTTCTTTTCACTAAGATCCATCATCTTGTTGCATTTTCAACACAAAACACAATTAAAAGTATATATTAACATCATAAAAATACAAACATCAAATATACATCTCATGTCAAATAACTCATACTATCACATACACATCTATCTGCAAATTTTTGCATATTAAATGAACATATCTAACATGACCTAACAATATACACATCATGATGATCACCAACATGTAAATTAAGTACAACTGCTACATGAACATAAAATACATTGACCATATATATATATATATATATATAAAACTGAATAATGTTAAAAATATACAACTATAATATAAATTTCATGGATCAACTGGTGGTAGTACTACAACATCAATATTAGTAATAGTGGAGGCCTGCTCAGTCAATGGTGCAGCCTCGACGGTCGATGGTCCAGCCTACTCATGATCATGAGTACTGATGGATGCTGCAAGCTGCTGACTGGACGTGGCCGATGGTCCAACCTCATCTCCATGATGATTTCTACTAGATGCTAGTGGAGGCTTATGCTCATCTGGCGGGGCGCGAGGTGAACGATCATGAGATGATGAGTCGCTGCTCGTTGATTTTCCATCACGTGCTACGACTCAAGCATGCGTATAATGTGCAACAGTCCTCCTAAGTTGTGTAACAACTGCCGTAGCTCCTACGACATGCCACATCAGTCTGTACATGTCACACGACATGCCTCTCCACATCTGTAATAGCCTATCATCGGCCTGTATGTCTTTGTAATGAGCAGGCCTGATGCTCGCCTTGACAATCAATGCAATGAGTTGGTCGACCAACTCCATCCTGCATCTAGTATCTAGTCGACCGCGCCTGGCAAAAGGCGGTATCAGCACACCACTAGGAGCATGTCTCTCTGCACCGACGCCCTCCTGATGACCCTCGGCATCTGGCATGCCCTCATCGTCATCATCAGGATCCACACCTGGATCATGTGGTGGTGCCGACATCTCCTCGCCATCAAAAGAGCCAATGTCTGAAAAATATATACAAGTACACAACAATAATTAGACAATTTCATTACACAATTTAATAAAAACAAGTTAAAGAACATGTTAGAATAAATATAAATAAAACAATAATATTACCTCTATCATCTGGCGGCTCATCATCTGTGAAGAGGATGTTAGTACACCCTCACCAATCCAATCCAGCATAAGGATAGGGGACCATAATGAAGGGATGCAGCTCGTCAACACTAGCTAGTAAGTCCAATGCATCATGCGATATCCTGGCTAGAAACATAGTCTCTCCCCTCTTAGGCATCATATGCCCCCACATGTGCATCTGGGCCTCCAACATCAGCCTGCGAGGTTGCCAAACAAAAGCAGGCCTCATCTCTAGAAACCTCTAAAAAATTAAACAAAAAAACTCTGAAGCAAAATGGAAGTTGACCCTCCCTTGTGCATGAGCACGACATCTATCTAAGGCGTACAAAACTGCTACAAAAAAGTGGCAAAACAACTGACAAGTCGTGGCTCTTGTACTAAAGAATCAACATAATATAGCAGCGGACAACTAATGCATTTCCCGTCACTAGTATTGTGTGAAATGTTTGAAATGAGAAGTGAGAGGCACTGCACGTCCTATCTACCAAATGCACCAATACATAACCTGACCTCCAACGACCTGAAACTATGTAGGAGACAATATTGATGCTCCAATGTATCTCTGGGAGTAAACTAACTGACTCCCTGCTACACAACCAACTAGAACCTCTGGGAACAAGGGAAAATCCACCCCTCTCCTTAATAGTCTTGTAATGAAATATATCATCCTCCTCAGTGGGTGTGTACCACTGGTTAGGACCAACCTAGAAACCCTGTCAGTGGGCATTCCACCTGCGGATAAGATGTCTCAAAAACACACTATGGGCCTTTAGGGAAGTAGCCTCCTCATATAACTTGAGGAGGCCTACCTGCCTTAGGAGCCCCTGGGTATCTGTTGTAACAGGGCGATGTTACACATCTCTCTCCCTCTCTCGTGCCTCCCACAAGCGAACCATGTCATACTGCTCTGCCTGTTGTTGTTGTTGTTCCTCCTCTTCTCTCTAAATCATTGACATATTAAATAATATTTTTTTATTAAATCATACATGTATTTAGGAATATACATATATAATTTTTTTTTGGAAAAAAAAAAAACCAGACCAGTCAGTGCGCCAGAAAAACAGTCATGCATCGGTTCCAATGTGGAGTTTGTTTCTAGCGCATTGGGGGCGGTGCCCCAGATGACATACAACGCACCGTGTGTCGTGCACCTGAAACTTTTTAAAGCACCGTTGACTATATATGGTGTTAGAAGAGCGGTGCGCTAACTAAAATATACTCCCCGGCGTGTATATTTGTGTCAGCGCACCGACTACCTGACAAATTACATAGTCAACGGTGCGGTCTTTTACCAGGCCGCACCGTTGACCCTCTTGGAATGTCAAATGTGGTGCGCTGACAGACACCAGGGCATATATTTCCGTCAATGCACCACGTTGTTATTCCCATGGTCAATGGTGCAACCGGCTAAATGACTGCACTGCAATTTAAAAAAAAATAAAAAAATAAATAAAATAACGTGGGGCGCCTTTCAGTACCGCCCCGGACACGGTGTGGATACCATTAGCACCGATTGCGGTGCAAGCCGAACAGTGCGTGCGCACTGTGAAAAAAACAAAAAACAAAAATAAAGAACTTTTAAATTGTTAATTTTAAGGCTATTTGAAATTCTAATCCGCTAAAAAGGTTAATTATGGAAAAACAATAAAAATACCTGCACATTTCGTCGTCGAGGAGGCACATTGGTTGTAGAATTTGCAAAAGAAAATTTTCCCACCGTTTTGCAAAATGCAAGCTGGAGATTGGTGGGCAATGCCCCCCCCCCCCCCCCCCCCCCCCCCCCCCGGCGGCTCGTACAAGGGTAATTGGACCCAGCCAGAGCTCTAGAGCACTGAGAAAAGTGAAAAATGTGGTTTTTTTGTTGTAATTTTTTATTTTTATTTAACCCTATTCCAGTGCATGGGGTTTTATAGGCGCACCGATACGGTTTCCTAAGACCGCACTGGGCAGTTTCAGTTTTGGGGCGGTGTTTTATGATGCACCGGTGCAGTTTCTTAACACCGCACTGAGCAGTTTTTGTTTTGGCGCGGTGTTTTATGATGCACCGGGGTAGAATAGTTGTGAAGCACTAGTGCTCTACAGTAATAGGACGCACCGGGCGAGTGTGGACAGAGCACACGGTGTCCGTTGTGCCAATTTTTTGTCTGACCAGTGTTTTCTCTTGTAGAGTGCAATGGTGATGGAGCATTGAGAAAAATGAAAAATGTGGTTTTTTGGCCACAATTTTTTTTAATTAACCCTGTTCTGGTGCACTAGGTTTATAGACACACTGGTGTTGTTTCTGAGAATGCACCGGTACATTTCTGTTTTGGCGCGGTGTTTGATGATACACCGGTGTGGTTTCTTAAAACCGCACCTTGTGAGGTTTCGTTTGGCCTTAAGAGTTTTATGATGCATCGACGCGGAATATTTGTGAAGCACCGGTGCTCTATAGTAATACGACACATCGGGCGGGTGTGTACGGAGCGCACGGTTTTTGGTGTGCCAATTTTTTGTGCACACTGGTGCTTTCTCTTGTACAGTGGACCAGTAATTGAGAGCTTTGGAGCACTGAAAAAAGTGAAAAATGCGGCTTTTTTCCCGTACTCTTTTAAAAAAAAAAAATATTTAACCCTTTTTTGATGCACGTGGTTTATGGTTGCACTGGTGCTATTTCTTACGAACACACCGGTTGGTTTCTATTTTGGCCCGGTGTTTTATGATGCACCAGTGCGGTTTCTTAATACCACATTGGGCGGTTTTTGTTTTGGCGCGGTGTTTTATGATGCACCCGTGCGAAAGAGTTGTGAAGCACCGGTGCTCTACAGTAATGCGACGCACTGGGTGGGTGTGTCTGGTGTGCCAATGTTTTGTGTGCACCGGTTCTTTCTCTTGTAGAGAGCACTAGTGCGATTTTGGATGATAAGCACACCGAGCGGAAAACATCCGCAAAACCCTCCGCCCGCCAACCTCCTCTAGTAACCTCCGCTATAAACAGATGTGTGGGGTATTTTTATAAGGGGTTCCTCAAAAACATCCGCTAGAGGGTCTTTTCCTTGTAGTGACTTCAGATCTATTAAGTGTTGAAAGGGATCAAATCTCTCAAGGTGCAAACCTTTTTCTTGAGTGCAAAGCTTGAGGAAATGTTTGCACCTTGACAGATTTGATCCTTCTCAGTGGTTGGTAGATCCAAATTTAAGATGGATCTAGGTTGGTTTAATTATTGGTAATTATTAATAATTAATTACGATTATTAATTATCTATATATATCTATGTGTGTGTGTGTGTGTGTGTGTGTGTGTGTCAAAATGTTTTAATTAATAGTAATAATGATTAATTTTATTTTTATATTTAATTTTATTGTTATTTTAATGTAATCTAACATAGTCAAAATGTTTACAAAACATATCCTTACAACATCTCTTCAAGACTAGGTTGGAGAGCGTCTTTCGTCACAACGAAGAATATAGTATATATAGTTACAAGGTAACTATAAAAGATACGAGTTAAGCGCTAAAACATTTTGTATTATACACTAAGTTTATATTTTTCATATTTTTTTTGTAACTAGGATGAGCTTAGATAAGGGCCAACCTGCTTATTGGTTGGAAGAAAATCGATCCACTGACGATGGGATGTTTATCACCAGGATTGTACGAGGCTTGGTAGAGCTTGGACAGCCCTTGGGAAGTTTAATTCCACCAAAGTGGCTTCCACTTCGCAACCCCTCCCCATGAGATTTGAATCTGTGATCTTGTGGGGACTAAACCCCACACAAATCAACTAGTCTACACATCATGGGTTACTATGTTTTATCTTAATTACAAAACTATTATTATATTAATATTTGCATCAATTTATTTTTGTGTTTGATCTATTAAATAACGTTATATGTTGAACTATATTTTTATATTAGTGTTTTGGAATGGAATGCACATTGATTCTGTTACAAACTTGGTTTTTTCTCTCCCACTTCATTAATCAAATTCATTCTTAATGCATCATCCCCATTTTAGCACTTCTATTTATTATTAGTATTTTTATAAGGAGTTGTTGTGGTGATAATTTATTCGTCACTCCAATCCACCTAAATCCTTAGTGTTTTAACCCCATTTTCCTTTGTCAAACCACTCATTCTTACATCATCCCACCTCAAGGAATATTATGGATGTTTTGTGGTTTTAACTTGTAAGGGATTTCTCTATCAAAATTTCCATATCTTCTCATTTTCATTAATTCTACGACATTGAGAAATGTGCCCATGGAAACAACATCAAATTCTAATATTGTGTTATTATTAAAAATCTCCACCTTATCCAAGAGATTTACATGACCAAGAAATTGGATCTCGCAAGAATACTAGTGCAAGCAAGGGGTTATGCAACAATATTCAAGCTTGGGAACAAAGTATCAATGCCCTTCTTCAATTAGATTTACATGGTTGTCTATATAGAGAATGCCAATATATGTACATGATTTGAATTCATGCCTATGTTTAGCATTTACATAGACTTAGAGAACTTAAATCCCATAACTATTTTAAGCCTATTATGTAATTATTGTAATGCATATTAGCACCCTGATTTGGTTACCCATGTGTCAAGTGTTTAGCAGATTATATCCACATATGTACCTTTATATTGTAAATTATACCTAATATAATGCATAAGGGAAATTTTAATTACCCAAATTATCATTTCTAAGGGTTGACCCTCAATTTTTATCATTATTTAACACCCTTGGCACATGATTATTTCATATAGACCATTATGGATTTGGTGCTACTTTTGGGCTTATACCTATATAAAACATCTTGAAAACTATATATATTTATATATATATATATATATATATATATATATATATATATATATATATATATATATATATATATATATATATATATATATATAAGTGAGTTTTAAATAGGGGCCATACAATTGTGGCATGTCTCATCATCCTATATAGTCATGCCAAGATTGCATCCACCCTAAAAACTTAGTTTCTTCGTATAATTAGGAGGTTTGAAGGTGGGAAAATATACATCCTGTCAGATTCAATTTACAAAGTCTCGTTGCTTATGGTTAATTAGGTCTTTATCAAGCATCCTCAATTTTTTTGACCTTTAGGACTTGTTGCTCAGTCTTGCATAAAGTTTAGGGAAATCTCACTAAAGTTTCAACCAATAATTTTAATCCTCATGATCATAATAGATAGCAATATAGCCATGCCTACAACAAAGAGGAAAATTATCTTTTGAATGAGAAATAAAATGTTCACTAATATATAATAAACATTGGATGGTACTCGCTCAGCTGCTTCAGCTCTCAACTTAGGATTCCCATGGTTTCCTGTTGATTGCTCATTGCCTCCCCTTCCTCTTGGTGTTGCCCCCTCCCTCTCTTTCTCCCGTTATGATTTGTTGTTCTTGTGGCCTCTTACTGGAAAACCCTGATGGCTACGTCAGCCATGTCCTCTTTGGCTGAGGAAATAGTGGCCTTTAACTCCCTTGTTGCAGTTGCGCCTGAGTTCCAAAAGCAAGGTACTTCTCACTTTGTGAATAAATCTGAGGAGATTCCAAATATTCAGATCAAGGCCCCCTAAGCTTGCTCTCTTTCTTTGTAGCTCGTTGGCGATGGCCTTATTGGTCATTTCATGGGCCTCTAGCCCTCTCTGCACTCGGTCCGGTCTTGGATTGAGAAGAATTGGAATCCTCTCATCAAGGGAGAAGTAATTTCGTTATTATGTGGTAATGGTTTCTTCACTTTCTACTTTGAGAACATAATGGATTGTGATTTGGTATTTAGGAGTGGTCCTAATTTCATGGGATCCCAAGGTATTTACTTGGATAGCTGGAGCCCCAGCTTCAACCCAAACTATGATGTCCCTTCTTCGCTTCCTGTCTGGGTGAAACTTCCCTGCTTCCCCCTTCACTCCTGGAGTGATTCAAATTTCTGCCTAATTGGACACTCTTTGGGGAAGTATATCAACTGAGTGGAACCAAAGGATGGAATATTTTCTTGTGCATGAATTTTTGTGGAAGTTGACCTAGAAAAAGGACTTGTTGTTGTTGTAAATCTTTGTATGGATAGATGGTCACATGTGCAGGAAGTTGATTATGACCAACTCCCGTTAAAATGAAAAATTTTCCATGATTATGGGCATTTCGTAAAAAGCTGCCAAAAATCCCAAGACACCTCGGATAACTAGCATGGAGAATCGAACGAGAAAAGGCAGCAAATTAAAAGAAAAAAAGTTAAACAACAACCAAAATAATGTTCCGACAACAAATTCTAATACCCCCCTCGGATTGTGAGTTTGAGCCAAAGCATGCCTAACCCACCCCTAGGGGCCTCCCGTCCTGGTGGGGGTGCTGGGGTGGAGACCAATCGTTTTGTGGCCCTCTTTGATGCCCATGTTGTTAGCGATTCCTCTCTCTCCATAGGAGATTCTGGCCTCAGGAGTTGCAAGGTTGATTAACTTGCTTTGGCCCTGCATCAAAAGCTTGAGGCTCTCCCAAATAATGAAATACAAAAGAGCTCATAAGACACCATAGATGAAGAGGAGGAAGAATATGAATTCTTATCCTCCAAGGAACTAACTAGATAAATAATGTCTACAAGCTTAACTGACGAGAAATTAGAGAGTGTGAGGGCCAAAGATATGGACAGAAAGGTTAGAAGATCATGTCGGAAAACTAACAAAGAGATTGGTTTTGAGAAAATGGAAAAGGATACAGAGTTGGGTTTTTAGCACACCATTCGTCGGCAATTAGCAGAACTTGGGGCAAAAGGAGGGAAGAAAGGAAATATTGTAGGCCTAGGGAAAGGGACACCTTCATCAAATAGTAAATAATGAATATTATCTCCTAGAATTATAGGGGACTTGGTTATGGGAAAATAATCATGGAATAAAAATCATTAGTTCAAAAGGCAATACTGCTAGTCACCCTTCTCCTGGAGACTAAGCTAGGAGAGGAAGAAATTTCCTCCATTCACTTTAAAATTTGGGGGAAAATAAATATGGTAGCGGAAATATCACGAGGCACTTCAGGAGGCCTCTTCACAATGTGGAACCCAACTCAAATGCAACTAGTAATTTCTACAAAGACAACCCATTGTATTGCAACTACCTTAAAAATTTTAGAATTACATTAAACATGTAGTCAATGTATATATGCCATCACATTTTCGAGAAAAAATAGGAGTGCTAGAAGTCCCTAGAAGAGTTTTGAAACTCATATTATGGAAACAATTGTATTATGGGAGGAGACTTCAAGACCTCTCGTGGAAAAAAGGAGAAATAAGGAGGCTCTATTGGCAGGGATGCCTCACAAGAAAACATGGAGTATTTAATGCTTAACCTTAGTCTTTTTTATGTCAATCCTACAAAATTGCTTTACACATGGAATAATAAGCGCTTTGACCCTTGCCACATTTCTGCTAGGCTAGACCATTTCTTGGCTTTTAACAACCTATTATCTTTGAATTCATGTCTAAAAAAAATTATCCTTCCTTGGTGCAACTCCGACCATCGCCTTATCAACCTCCTCCTATGGACCTCTCATAATCTTGGCCCTATTCCTTTTAGGTTCTCCCCCCTTTGGGTCGACTCTCTCGGGTTCTCTGTTATGGTTTCCCTTTCTTGGTCCCTTTGGGTGGACTCTCTCAGATTCTCTGTTCTGGTTTCCATTTCTTGGTCCCTTTGGGTGGAGGTCAGCCCAATTTCTATCTGGGAAACAATAATCAAACGACTTAAAGGAGATATTCAGAAATGACTAAGGAGAACAAAACATAAAGGCAACAAGAAATAAAGGATACAAAACAAAAACTAGCATACATTCAGGGTAATATTGAGGATGCCACGATCTCTTAGATTGAGATCCAAAAAGAAACTGAGAAATTTAATGCATTCCACACCCTCCTAAAATAAGAAGAAGAATACTAGAAGTTAAAATATAGAATTACTTGGCTAGATGCTCGGGATTGGAACACTAAATTCTTTCATAAATAGGAAAATTTCAAATAAATTCAAAACAACATCTCCTAGATCCACCATAGGGGGTAAACAATCATTGAGTTTGAGGAAATCAAGAAAGTTGTTGTTGATCATTTCTAGGAGCTTTACCTTGAGTATTTTCAGATCGATCAAGAGAGTGAGGAGTACCTATTAAATAAAGTTCCCACCCTATTTACTGGGGAAATTAATGACCTCCTCATCACCCCTCCAACTATTGATGAGATTATATTAGTTTTCTTATCCTTTCTCCTTGCAAAATCCCCCGGTCCAGATGGTTTCTCAGCTAGCATTTATCAACTCTTATGGGACTTGATTAACAAATACTTGTGCCAAATGATAGGTTATTCCTTCATAAGCTTCATAATGGTGGAAGGCATAAACACATCCTTCTTAGCCCTAATTCCCAAATATTCTAACCCCTCCTCCTTTGCCCTATTATTCCCCACTTCTCTTTGTAATGTCTCCTACAAGGTTATTTTGAAGTTGCTTGCCTCAAGACTCAAAAAATACTGCCACAACTAATCTCTGTCAATCAATGTGGCTTTTTGTCGTGTAGGAAAATCTTTGACATCATAATTCTTCTTCAGGAGGCTATAGATTCCAGTTGGAAAAGAGGGGATCGAGGGATCATTAATTAATTTGGATATGGAAAATGCATTTGATGGGGTAAGGCACAATTTTCTCTTGAATCTCCTGAAGAAACTAGCCTTTGATGCAACATTTATAAAATGGATTTCTTTGTGAACCTCTTCTCCTTGGATTTCCCCTCTAGTTAATGGGTGAGTGGAAGGATTTTTCAAAGCTTCCATGGGTATAAGGCATGGATTCCCCCTCTCCCCATTTCTCTATATATTAATGTTGGATTCGTTGAGCATAATATTGGAGCATGAAATAGAAACCCTCAAGTTTTTGGGTATTAGATATAAGGAGGGAATCAAAAGCATCAACCACTGGCAGTTTGCGGATGATACTATCCTGTTAGGAAGGGAATGTGTGGTTATCACAAAATGATTTAAATTTAGTATATACAAGTTTCTTAGTGCCTCATGAGGAGCCACAAATGATGGCAAAAGTCATATTTACACTTGGAACATCACGCATCAGAAAGCCAAGAATATTGAAGAAATAATGGGATTCAAGACAGTATGAGATTAGAAAGACTTAAATTACCTGGGAATTCCATTTTTCCTTATGAGAACATCTTCTTGTGCTTGGTAGAAATTCCTAGACAAAATCAAAACCAAAATTGTGAATTTGGGGGGATTATGGTTGAATAATGTGGGCAGGACAATTCTAGTGAAATCAGTCTTACCAGCCATCCCTCTGTATCAATTCTCAGATCTCCAGGCTCCTAAGTATGTCTTGCACCAACTTGGTTTATATATATCAGGAAATTTCTTTGGGAGGGAGTGAAGCAAGATAAAAAAAAATTCCACCTAGTGAAATGGAAGACTATCAGAGCAAGAAAACATCATGGGGGACTAAGAATTCGTGACCCTCTTATGGTGAATCATGCCATGGGGGAAAATATTTTATGGCTTCTTAAATCAAGGCCATAATATTGGTGGGTTCAGGTGGTGAGAGCTAAATAACTACATCAACACAACAATAGAGAGAATCATATAACAACTCAAGGTTCTCCCATATGGAAACTTCCCAGTACTCCTCAAGTCTCATATTGAGCAATCTATGCAAATTTCAGGGGAGTGAAAGAAAAATTAACATTTATATGGAACCGACTGTAGATCATCCTCCTTTGGGGCTATATCCCACAATTCCCCCCCTAAAATAGCATTTTTTGCAAAATTCGAGTTATCTACTTAGATAAAATTTCTAATTAGGATAAGTAGGGCCTCTCAACAAGATGGAACCTTGATGATACCCTGACTCCTTTGATCTATGTTTGGTACATTCTGATAAAGAAATTAATAGGTTTGTGCCCCCCTCGCACAATCCACAACCGATCTATGGGGGTGGAAGAGCTCCTATTATTCAATCAAGGAAGGATACTCTCATCTACTATTCAATGAACAAATCCCCCCAAAGTCTTCGATATGGAACAAAATATGGAAGACAAATGCAATTCCCAAAGCAAACTTATTTTTTTGGCTTCTCTTACACAAAATCATTCTCACTGATGAGAACCTTCAAAAAAGGGGTATTGTGGGCCCCTCCAAATTCCCCCTTTGTGAGAAATTGGACGAAAATCACCCATCTCTTCCTCCATTATTCATTTTCCATATCAGTATGGTATATGCCCTAGGTCTGTGTTACACAGCAATTTGTCACCGTCCCTGCAATTCCTCGTCCCGCACATTCGAGGGCATATTCTGTGACCTGTGAGCAGTGACATGACTTGAAACCACTTTCATGGCATCCCCCTGGACAAGGACATTCATTCCCCTAAAGACAATTCCTTGTGAAAAACCCTAAAAATAGCCTTTTTTTCCTTGGCGCGACTAGCCAATTTAGCCCTCGTGCCAATGGAGGAAATCATCCAAAGAGGGCACGCCAGCTGGCACACTGTCATAGTGTTATACCTGCGCCAGGCTTATTAAGGAGTGCTTTTTAAAAAAATGGCGGAAGATTGACTCCAACCAATTCCTGAACTGGTCTCTAAATTGAGTTGGGAGGTTTGGCTCCGGATCTCCATATAGAGGAAGTGGTTTTCCACCTCTCATGGAAACTTCCTTGAGGATAGGGCCAATCCCATGATTGTAGGGATCCCAACTCCCCTTCCACCATCTATATAAGCTTGCCATTTTCCTTTGCAAGCTAGTCTCCAAGAGCCTTCATAGCCTAAAGAATCCTGCAAGAGCCTTGATAGTCCTCATAGAGCTGAATCAGTAGCAAGGAGATTGACGACTGAAGAGAGAGGCTTGTCCCATGCCCGACGAGCTTTACCGAGATGTATTCCGCTATCGACCCACCGAAGGAAGATTCAGTGTCAGAGCCAGGTTGTATTTTCCTTTGTATTAATTAATGATAAGCGACTTTGGTTATGGTTCCACTTGTATTGTTCATTATGATCATGATTTGTGTCTTCTCTGACTGATACATAATTGCATATATTGGGTTTTACGCTTGTGTGTTTGTCATGTTTCTTGTATGTGCAGGTGTTTGATCGTGACAAGCGGGAGAATTGTGATCTGCCGGAGCAAGGAAACAAAAGCGTTATCTTCTCTACAAACAACAGCGTTAGACTTAAGGTAGGCCTTCTTCGCAATTTGGTCTATTGCAATTAGGAGCTTGCACCTTAGCATGATACGATTGTTGTTAGACCTGATCTGGGCTAGTAGGGATCACCTCTGTCCGCAGAGGGAATTTACCTCTACAACAGTCTGCTTCTCCATAGAACCAGTTGGTTTGCTTACCTCTCTCCCTTATTTTCCTCTTGGTGCAAATTATATGCGGGCTCCCTTTAGGCCAAAATATCCTTTAAAGAACTCTCGATTGTGCTTCCTAAATAGGTCTAATAGCACATTTGGTTAGCTCGAAACAAGATAATCTTCTGCTCCTCTCATCCCCCTGCCAGGACCACTGCCCTCAAATCTCTTTTGTCTTATTTTATATTCCTCTGCCCATTCGTTGATCCTTCTCTTGACCCAGACGAATTGTCTTGTCTCACTACTTGGTATTGCCCCCCTCCCTCCTCGTCTCCTGTGAAAATATATTCCCCTCATCCTCTTTGGATCCTTCGCCTATCCTATGATGATTTAGCTGAATGGAAACATAGATCTAGTTCTTGGATTCTTCAATTTGATGGAGCTTCAAAAATAAATCCTGGGGTGGCAGGAGGGGGAGGGATTCTCATTAATCCCAAAGGAATAATTTTTTATCATTATGCCTGGGGCTTGGGAATGAAGACCAACAACCAAGATGAAGCTTATGGAATATATCTTGGGCTCATTTTAGCGAACCAAAGGAGAATTAAGTAAGTGAAAATTCTGGGGGGACTCCTTTTTGGTCATGAAGCACATGCACTTTAAATCTTCAGCCCAGAACAACAAGCCCATTATATTCTTCAACGGGCCCACGGTATGTTGAATATATTTGATAAATTACATTTCTTCTACATTCTAAGAGGCCTAAATTTGGAAATGGATTCTCAAGTCACAAGTCTTTCCAAATGAAGGAAGTTCATACTATGGTAAATAAAATTAACGGTTTCCTACCCATCCCCCAAGTCTTGAATGTTTGTCTACAAATCAATATTAAAATTAACCGTATATATATATATGTTTACCTCCAGGACTTGGTGTCATTACCCCTCCATATCAACGGTGTGCATTAAGAATTACCCCACCCTCGTATCATCCCCCCTCCCCTTGGTTTCGCTCACGCTCCCTCCCTTCCTCCACTAGACCTCCCCCCTCGCAATCTCCATCTGGCACCGCTCGGAGCCTCTCTTCTCACCTTCCCCAACACAAGGTAGTAGTGATCTTGAGCATGTGAAGCCACCCGATGTGACATATTTTTAAAGTGTGTTAAATCATAAGTATATCCCTCGTATTTGGGTCCATTTTCATTTTTTCACAAGGGAACATCATGTTAATTCTCTCTGCGAGTGAGTCGCATTTACTCCTCTTGGTTCAGACCGGATGGCTCACCCACTTGTAGGATAAAATATCTAAGGCGAAGGTAATTTCACATAACAGAGAAATTATGGTTGCATTTTGGGATCCTGAGGGATGTAGGCCACTTATCTGCGTCACACGAAGCTCCTATTCGACTCAACCTAAAATCATGGGGTTACAACATGAGCTTTTGTATTGTGATGGTTTTTGAATTTGTCCTAAGAATTGTTAGTGGAAGGTTTATGAGGAAAGGTTTCGCCGCCCCTTTGATGGTTTCAGTGAATGGGGGATGCTCCTATCCTCAGTCTCAGGTGCCTCTATCACAGGAGAAGCTAGTTTGATCTGGCGGGCAGAAATTGTCACTGAATCTAGTGAAGAATTTGGTGAAACGGTTAGAAGGTCCCATCGGGTTAATTTCAATGGCTTTGGTTCCCGCGGATGCTGATGCCCTCACTCGGGCAAGGTGGAAAGCCATGTCATGTAAAATTAGGTCATATTCCCTCCCCTAGCCAACTTCTCTCCCCTGCATGTGGAATGTGTTCCGATGAGCATGCATAATTGAGAGCCAAGATTGAAAAGTTGCAGTTTCTCCCACATCAAAAGAGGATTGCGGCCAGTGAGACGTAGGAAATGAATGTGAAAAAAACAAATAAAATTGACCAATTGTTAGATGAAATAGGAGCGGTCAGAAGCATGCCTGAGGACCTCCAAATTTAGTTCGTCAAGAACAGTTCTCTGCTTGCAGAGTAAATCTTGGGTCTTGACCTCAATCGTCCTGTTGTACCTGAATATTATTTTGTGCTTCTATGTCAGGTTTTATATGTATCTTTCTACTTTCACAATTATGTCGAGTATATACTAGTACAATAGTAGATGTTCAATCTTGTTTTGAAATTTTTATGGATAACTGGGCCTGGTTATACAAACTACATTTGTAGCTTTTGATGCCCAGTATTGTAAATGAATTGTAATATCTCCTGTTTTTTCTACTGCGATTGGGCGCGGATTAATATAAATACTACTATTTTGTGTTAAAAAAAATACCTCCTGTCTCCATTGGAATTATTGAGTTAGTTTTCTTCCTCATTACTAAATCTATAGTTTCTAGGGGTCGACCGTCAATTTTTATCATTAATTAACACCCTTGGCACATGATTATTTCTTATATACCATTATGGCCATAAAATGTTATTAGTTCATGGGAGAGAATATTCATATAGTCATTCTTCACGAGGTAATGAGGTGAATATCTATTTGTGGTAGTGTACATGTTAAGTAAAATGTGCATTCATGTGCCTTATAAAAAATAATTATACAGAAAGATACAAAAATCATGTTCTATGAAATGTCTACTTTCACTCTAGGATACCAAGGAGAATAATTTAAAAAAAAAAACAATATTTCTCAAAGCATTTTTTAATATAATTTTGGGGAAGATGGGCATCAAGGTGAATATATAGGTAGATTTTGATCCACAAATGGATGGATAAAAAGAAGTGGTGAACAATATTTTATTTCAATGTTTGAGGGGATACTATTAGAAGCATCCAAGAGCTTAGAACAAGAATTTGATATATAGTCATCACTCTTATAACAAAGCAATTCACACTTCAATCAGTTAGAAACTTTCTATAGATATAACTTTAGAGCAAGAAAAGACACCACAAGAGAAGAACTAGAGGACCAAATATTCATTAACAATATCAAGTTGGTCCATATGTAGATACAACATATAACCATGAAGAAGTCATGGGAAAATTATGGGGCCTAACATAACTAAACCAAAATTGAAAAGGTATTCAAGGTAGTAGAATAAGTCTAATTGCAATTGAAAATACCACAAGCTCTTAGTAAGAAGATCAAGTCTGTATTTTATGGTCCTTTCAAACTGTTGAGACACAAAGGTAGTAATCCCTATAAAATCATTCTTCTTCTATAAATCTACATTAACATAGTAGTGAATGTGGAAAAACTGAATCTCTATGAGCCTTCCATGTTAGATCAAGAAAATTATGGAGCAATCTTACCTACCATATAGGGCATAGTACCGAAATCCAGAGTAGAGTTAGTAGAGGATGTAATTCTACAAAAGAATTCTAGAATAATTACATGTGGATAACAATAAATATGACAAATTGAATTAAAAGGACAACTTATAGGAAAGTCCAAATGGTAATCTAGGGAGAAGGTAAAAGAAAATGTATGTAATATCCTTCAGTATATTATTTTGGGAACCAAAAGCCTCCCCAAATGGGGAGGTGTGATCTAACATGGATCAATATATACTTTTTTTATTATATATTTGATACTTTGTGAGTGAAAATAGTGGAGTCTTGGATTTGTAGGGCATATTTTAGGGGAAGGTCTTATTTTGGTGATTCCAGATCCTGAAACTTCCTTAGCTTATTTAGGGAATTAAATAGTCATTTTTAGGTCAAATATTAGTAAACAAAGTTTATAATCTAATGAAATTGTCCTACACATCAAGACCTTTTAAGCAATACAAATATATCCTATAATGTAGCTTGTATGAGGATGTTAAGCCTTCCACAATTTAACCTATGCATCGACCACCATAGTATCTAGTGGGTGCTATGTGATTTCCCACAATCCACACATCGAGAGCTAATCATATGTGGATTTTCAGGAAGACTCTATAGGGTCCAAAATGCTAAATCTAATTGAGAGTTGAGACATGGGAAAAACATTAACCCAAACATTATATAGATATTAGGATATGTTATATATTATGGCACTAGGAATGGAAGGGGTTGTGTTCCAACTACATTGATTTGTTGTTCCATAATTGAGTAGAGAAAATATTTGGGATACTATGAGTAGAACACATAAAGTATAAGACACTATAACAATCATTTCAGGTACAATGTCATAGTGAGACCATATTTCTTTGTCTTTGCAATTAATAATTGAGAAAAAAAGAGCAATTCATAATCCTGAACTTCTTGTTGTGTTTTCCCATATCAAGTTCCTAAGGGTATATCATGTGTTAGTTGTGGATGGTATGATAATTCTTATTATAGCTTCATTTATTACATTATTAATTTAATTTTTCAATTTGAACATTACACTTGTAACATTAAATTATAATAATAATGAAACATTACACTTGTAATATTAAATTATAATAATAAGGAAATATTACATAATAGATATTTCATTAGGGTTAATATAATAAAAAATGGTTAATATATGAAACAATGAGCTAACTAGGGATGTACAAAATAACAAGAGGGTGTTGGTTCAAGTCATTAATGGTCTTGTCTCAATTATGAAAGAATGAGGGCACAAAAGAATAAGAAACTATGGTTTCCAACCTTGTAAACAAATATAAAAAACCACACATAGTGGAAATCAACTTTGCATCATGTAAAAACACGGATTTCAATAAAAATACAATATTCTATTTCAGCAACAAGCTATAGGAAATTTTCCACCACTACAAGGGAGTTGTTGCAACTTTAACAAGGAAAAAGGGGAGTTGAAACCACTATAACAGGTAGTTGCCACCATTATAACAGGGGAGTGGCTACAACATAGTTTCAACGATGATTAGCTACAATTGAGTAGTGGCAACTAACAACTTTGAAACTAATAAAATACTTTGTGACATCCCATCACAACTGTCTTCATGAAGTTCTAGGAATTTAAATCTTTGGTGGAAAATCACAATATTCATAAGATAAACTATAAAATACTAATTGCGGAGATAAATATTTTAGTGATGACTTTCAATAAATTTTTACATCTCATGACATTGTTTGGAACCTCATGGTGAGTGGAGGATAAAAATAATAAAATAAACATTCGAGAACATGTCTAAAGAAACAACAAAAATTACCGAGAGAAACAAATTACAAAATACACTCCATACCTTCATTTTCATAATAAAATACATGTTGACATAATTTGAATGTGTGTCTTTTAAGCTGCGTTTTACACCATTTAAGTAAAAAAATTGCAAATTTCAGAATTCATTCACTATATAAATGTAACCAACTATGTAATTGTCTCTAAGGGAGTGTTGAGCTTGATAAAAGAAATGTGCTTTTAGGGTTTTGACATTGTGTCAAATTGGTTGTTGTGCCATCAAATCTTAGATTATTATCATGGTTTCCAAACAAACAAATATTCGAGCTTTCAAAATCTTTTGAATTCATATAAAACAATAATAAATTTTACACAAGTAGAATTTGAATTTCGAGATCAAGACGACACTGTATTTTCATATTTATAATATGATTAGCTAATATTACACATTAATTTGCATTATTATTAATCAAAGGAGTTACTATTATTTTTATAGCTTGTTGAGCCTAAGTTACCTTAAAGCTTTAGCATGTTTAGATGCTTTTATACTTAACTCTTTCCGGCTCTTTTATGCAAACATTGAAGTATAGATTTTGATTTTAACTTCATTTGTTTAGTGATATTAGTTTTTTTTTTTAATGAAAGTTTTAAGAGGTTATATGTATATTGGGTTATAAAAGATTATTTTTTAAAATTGGATATAAAGATTTAAATTCAAACTGGGAATTTATTATTGAAGTATTTAAAAAAAAAAATTGATTTGCTTTTAATAAATTATATTTGTTAATGAAAACTTGTGCGTAAACATTTCAAATTGGTGGAGCTGTGGATAGAGCTAGTTTGTTGGTGCAAAAATAAAGAAGTATTATGGAGGGTTTTGAGGTAAATGGAAGGAAGGAAAATGCAAATAATTAATCATGATGACATGATAATAGGAACCAAGTGATATTTTCAATTGAAAAGGTAACATCTCTAAGCAATGAAATAAACAGGGAGAAAATAGTAAATATGAATATAAATAGCTATTTTGTGAATCATGGAAGATTCAATAATGTGAATGTAAACCATCAACCAGATAATAAGATGTGATTAACTATAATGAAGAATACAGTATATGTAGTAACAAGGTAACAACAAAATTTATGAGTTCAATGCTAAAGCATTTTATCTTATATATTGTGTTTTATATTAATTACAATCTATTATTACTTTAATAATTGTACTAGTTTTATTTTTTGTTTGATCCATTTTAATAGTGTTATACGTTGCACTATATTTTTATGTTAGTGTTTTGGAAGGGAATGGATGTTGATTCAATTCAAAACTTGGTTTTTTTCACTCCCACTTCATTAATCAATTCCATTCTTAATGCATCATCCCCCTTCTAGCAACATTATTTATTGTTAGTCTTTTTATAAGGAGTTGTTGTGTCAACAATTTATTCTTCACTCCAATCCACCTAAATATTTGGTGTTTTCACGCTAATTTCCTTTTTAAAATCTCTCTTTCATCCATCATCTCACGTCAAGGAACATTGTATATGTTTTGTGGTTTTAACTTATAAAATATTTATTTATCATATTTTCCATATCTTATCATTTTCATTAATTCTATCGACATTGAGCAATGCACCCGAGTAACAACATCAACTTCTAATATTCTGTTATTATCAAAAACCCCCACCTAATCCAAGAGTTTTACATGACCAAGAAATTGGATCTCACAAGAATAATAGTGCAAGAAATGGGTAATGCAATAAACTTCAAGCACGAGAAAAAAGTATTAGTTCCCTTCTTCAATTAGATTTACATGGTTTTCTACAGAGAGAATGCCAATATATGTACATGATTTGTATTCATACCTATGTTTAACATTTACACAGAGTTAAAACTTCAATCCCATGACCATTTTGAGCATATTATGTAATTATTGCAAAGAATATTATCACCTTGATTTTGCCACCCATGTGTCATAGTGTTTTGTATATTATATCTAATATAATGTTCAAAGGTAATTTTTTATTACCAAAACTATCACTTATAGGGGTTGACCCTTAATTTTTATCATTAATTAACACCCTTGGAAAATGATTCTTTCATATATACCATGATGGCTTGGATGCTACTATTGGTCTAATACCAATATAAAACATCTCCAAACTCAAAAGAATATAAATTTATGTGAAAATTAAGTTTTGAATAGGGGTCATACGATTGTGGCATGTGTCATCATCCTATATAGTCATGCCAAGATTGTATCCACCCTGAAATCTTAGTTTCTCCATATAATTAGGAGGTTTGAAGGAGGAAAAAGATACCTCTTGTCTCCATTCATATTACTCGGTTATTTTTCTTCCTCATTACCAAAACTATAATTTCTAGGGTGTGACGCTCAATTTTAATAATTAATTAACACCCTTGCACATGATTATTTCTTATATTCCATGATGGCTTTGGTGCTACTATTGGGCTTATACCTATATAAAACATCTCCAAAACTCCAAAAAATATAAATTTATGTTAAAATTGAGTTTTGAATAATGGTCATATGACTGTGGCATGCATCATCATCTATATAGTCATGTCAAGATCACATCCACCCTAAAAACTTAGTTTATCTATATAATTAGGAGGTTTGAAGGTGAAAATTTGTACCTCATGTCTCCATTGAGATTACTCAATTAGTTTTCTTCCTCATTTATATCTAGGCTTCATGAGAATCCACTTTGTTTCTTGGGATTACTTAGTTAACTTTCTTCCTCACTTCTAGACGGGCTTTATGAGAATCCACTTTGCTTCTTATTTATGTTATGGAGGCACTATACGATTTCATAAAGAATTAGATCAAAAGAGGTTGATTCGGAATGAACCCAAGTTCAAGGTATGAAATTCATCATCGAACATGTTAGATATATGATGTTGCAACTTCTTTCCAACTATGTTAATGGAGATCCTCTTCTCCTACTAAAAAAAACAAATTGTTGTTGTGTTATTAATCAAAATTTATCTTTAATGTTTATTGTTCATTAAATTTATGAATATGAAATATGGTTTTCTTGAGACCAAAGCAATGATTGTTGTTTCACTTGTTTGCAAGTATGATTGAGACTCTAGTGTTTTATATGTTACTTTTCCTCTTACTTATAAAACTAACATGTTAAAAAGAAAATCTCATGGATTGGATCCAAGTTTCAATCTTCCCCTTCCTCTCTTTGATTGACTTGCATAATTAAATTGAAATCAAGTTAGGAAAAGAATAATTTCAAGCTTAATCTTTTCAATAAGCCAATATCGCTTATTGAATAAGCTATCACACTTATATCTGCAGAATATCTTATAACATTAATGATGCCTCAAGTAGGGAAGAATTATTACAAATCTTCCTTTAGTGTATTTTTCCCCACCTTTTCTAGTTTTCCTTTATTATTAAATACTTTGGTAATCTTAGAAGTTTATACCCCCTTGCTAGTTGGTTAGTAGGAAAAACATGCTTCCATTTTTAAAAAATTTAGCAGCATAGGCATTTGTTTTCCTACAATATATGTTCATTTTGTGTAGGTTTTTTTGGAGTATCTTACACGTGAGACATTATTGTTCATCCAAAACTTGAAAGGAACAAGAGGCCTTGCCTTTGACCTCTTGTTAGGATTCTTTTAGTAATATAGCATTGAATGACTATGTAACTTCTATGTGAAAAAGTCAAGTTTGTACAATAGAAATCACATCGCATATGGGAGATGTTTTGATGGAATTTTCATCTCATTTTCATCAATAATGTTTGGAAAACAAGACAAAACAAATAGAGTCATATTTTCATCCTTTTTGCATTGAAAACATGGTTCTTTGTCATTTTATAGTTGTTATATATCATTTTATCATCGTTATGAGTCAACATTTAATGTCATATTGGCGATGTAATTTAGTTTACTAGTATCATATTAATGTCAAAATATGGAGCTTTTGTATTTTGTTTGCTTCTTCTGAGCATCTTAATAATTCATTTATGCATCATTTTAGCGTTTTTTGTGGTGTAATTATGTATTTAGCGTTGTTATTATGTTGTGTTGAAATTGTTTTGCATCAATTTGCATCATGATGACATCATTTAATATCATAATTATGTCATTTTGGCATCAAAATTATTTCATTAACGATTATATTATTTTGGCTAATTTAATTCATATAAATATTTTTATTGTTAGTGTGCCCCCTTACTGACCACCAACGGGTAATTCCAAGTGGCGTGATTTTTCTTGAATATCAGTGATGAGTTAGTATGCATTCGTGGATAACAACTAGTAATATTTGTCACCATTGTTGGTTTGACAGCTAAGTTATGATAGGTTTTCCCACTGTCTAAAAAATTAAATTAAAAAATGTAAGTATTTTTATTATTAATTATTTTAATACTTTTATTAATATGGTTATAATTGAGTATTAATATAATAATTATTATTACTTTTATATTATTTAAATATTGATGATATTTTTCTTTCGCATAAAAATATGTTTTATATTCAATATCTCAAGTATGAAATTAGAGTATACATTGGATCACCTTTTCAAACTAAAAACATAACATTATTCTAGATTAAAACTAAGAAAATAATACAAAATTAAATAAAGTAAGGAGACCAACCTCCTTTGGTAAATAGGTTTTGACTTAAGAAGGTCAAAGATGAATTTGGCTGATAGATGTTCCACCATCACTTCACAACTACATAACTACTCTATATGTCATTGAAACAACCAGAGGATGAAGAACTCTACACCCAAAAATTATAGCTTGAATTCAACAACCTGTGCATTAAAAGACATTGAAGATTTAACGCTTTATTCAACTAGGATAGAACCAAAGGTTCTATTTTTTAAAATAGTTGTGTGCCATGATCCAATTAAAATTCATGTTATATTTATTTATGTTATGTTTCAAACCATATTTTTTAAATTACAAGTATCTTGCCACTCCATTATGTGTGTTTGTGCTCACAGAGCAACATAACAATAGTCTAGTTCATGTAACCAATCATTCTATGAAATTTATTTAACTCAATAGTCTAGTCTAGTGTAGTATTGATATGGTGATCTTTTAGAGTGTGCATAGGCCACACCTTGAGGCGGCCCATTAGAGGTAGGGTACTATGCTAATCTCTATTGATCAATTAGTTATTGTTTTCTACTAGACACTACTAGTTTCTTGAACTATTCATTTTTCTTCCAGATTAGATTTGGTACGGAATTATAGTGTTACGGAATTATTATGTTTTCCACCAAAAATCAGTGTACAATGTCGGATGTTAATTATGGGCATGGTTTACAATGTTGAATGTTAAATTAAGAAAATGAGTTACCAATATTTGTATATCTGGTTGAGCCTCAAGTTACCTTAAATATTTAGCGTGTTTAGATCTTTTTATAACCTTTCCAATGAGTGGATTTGCCTTGCCACTAATTGCAATAATACTTAACTCTTTTCGGTTACCGTAAGCAAACATTGAAGCATAGATTTCGATTTTAATTTCATTTGTTTAGTGATATTCATTTTTTAATGAAATTTTTAAAAGTTTATATTTAGATTGGGTTATAAAATATTATTTTTTAAAATTGGATATAGGGATTTAAATTCAAAATGGAAATTTATTATTGAAGTATTTAAAAATTAATTTTTGATATTTTCTTTTGATAAATTATATTTTTTAATGAATAATTGTGTGTAAATAGTTCAAATTGGTGGAGTTGTGGATAGAGCTAGTTTGTTGGTACAAAAATAAATAATAGTTATGGAGGGTTTTGATGTAAATGGTGCAAATAATTACTCATCATGTCATGATAATAGGAACCAAGTGATGCCTTAAATTGAATAGGTATCATATCTATGCAATTTTGAAGGTTGCAACAAGAAACAGTGAAATTGGCATCCAGAAACAACATCCTTGATCCTAGTGAAAATTAAGCACCTACACTAGGTGGGGCCCACACGGGCTATTTTTAGGTGGAGGTTTATTTATAGATGCATGAGAAAATTCTATTTATAGATGATGTCTATTTATAGATGATGAGAAAATTATATTTATAGATGATGGTCTATTTATGGATGTATGTGTGAGTTCTATTTATAGATCACATGTTTATTTATAGATGCATGCTGACTGTTATTATCCCTTAATATTAGTTGGACTATAAACAATAACCTATTCTCAAATATCACTTGGAAATAGTTAAATGAAGTGGCAAATCAGTTAGCTAAGTGAATTTCGAGTTAAGATGTTGGTTGGTGGGACATGAAAGTGGATTCGAGTTGTAACAGAGTTGTAACTCAGTTGTGCTAGTTGTAACTGAAGATACACTAGTGAGAGATCAAAAATTAATTATTAATTAATTCAAAATCAGTGGCCTCACATGCAGCTGAAGATTTACTACTATTAACTGCATGCATGTCAGATCCAGTGGAGACCTAGTTGAGATGTAGGTGAAAGGGACATATTGACTATCAGTTGTGACATTATCAATTGCACACATGCAACCACACACACATTGGATGTGCCTATGAGGATTGTGCAGTCAAGGCAGGAGAGAATCATTCATTCAGAGGTTCTTGACCATCGGGGATTGTGCAGTGGAGGCAGGTTGTCTAGAGGCAGTAAATTAGCGCATGTATTTGCAAATTTCTGCAAGACAATGTGAGACGATTGTATATTGTACTGAGAGATCTTGGATTAGAGTTTTGCATGAGATTGTTTCATGATCCATGATATATACATAATATATGATAGTGAGGTTTTTAGCTTTATGCTTTCCTGGTAAAAACATCTGTGTTATGTGTGATTTATCTTTCTTCTTGATATTGCAATTGGTGATCGTGTTTTAAATTCCACAATAATTTTTGTAGAAGTGATTCTATATTTAAAAGTGGAATATAATTGTTATATCAGGAGAATCCAAGATATACATGCATATTATATAATTTCTACATGGTATCAGAGCACAAAATATTTCAATTTTGAAGCAGGAGATGAGTTTTTTGGTGGAAACAATTCGAATTTGCTGCAATAATTTCTTGGTGCTACAGTTGAGTAAACATCGAAATGGCTTTCAATGGCTTGCGGCTAGAGTATGCACTCGAGGGTAGCTCGAACTACATTTCCTAGAAGGACAGGACAGAGGTGGTGCTCGAAGATAATGGCTTGAAGGAATTCATTGACAAAGATGTTCCTAAGCCTACTTCGACAGATGTTGCATTACTTGATGCATGGAAAAACAAAGTGGCAAGGGCGAGGAGGATTATGTTGGAAGGTGTACGAGACCACATTGTCTCAAGCCTTCATGGGAAAGCCACACCATATGCCATGTGGAAGGCTTTGAAGGATCTATTCCAAAGCATCAGCGACCATAGGAAATTGGCGCTCAAAGATAAACTTAGGAAGATCAAGATGGAAAGGAACGACACTATTTAGGTATACTTAACAAAGTTTGTCCAATGCAGGGATGAGCTTGGGAGTGTAGGAATAATTTTTGCAGATGATGATTTGGTGAGTTTGGCTCTCTTGGGACTTCCTAAGAGTTGGCACAGTTATGAAGACTCTACCAACGAACAGGAAAAATTTCCTCTTTAATTTACTTCATTTCAGTTCATTAGAGACAAATTTCATGCAATCAGAGATTAGCAGTCATTAAGTTTTGATCTTGACAATCAAGAGGGCAATGAAATCCTTGATCAAGACTCCTCGGCTCTAGATTTGTAGCCACCAAATTCCATTGAATTTCAAATTGCAGATGAAGCCTTGGAAGTTGAAACATATGATCAAATGATGGAAGATGATTATGTACCATTATGTTTTGAAGCATTTCATTTTTTAAAGGAAAATTTTTATAATGTATCTAAAGCAAAGGATGAGCAACCTGTAGAAAATCACGCAGGCTCATTAGAACCAATGGAAAATAGGTTGCAACATTCTTTTCAAGTTTTTCATGACCCTATAGCTAATGTGTTGGTTGATATCTGCAGTAAAATTCCTTCTCCATTAGCTAACTGTGAGCCTGCAAAGAGTGTTGATATAAACTTGATCCGATAGTTGGTTTCTTTGTCATTTTCGGTAGGAGTCTCATTACAAAGCTCACTTAAACATTTGCAGTCATATCAGGAAAGTAAGGGTAAAGATGAAAGTTCATATTCATGTTATGAATTCTATCTAGAGCAGAGCAGTAATGTATTAGATGAGATAGAAATCAATATGTATTCCTATGAAGATCCTTTTGCAACATTCTTGAGGTCAGCTGGTGGACTCACGGTTTGAAATTTCACTAAGATTCAATTTGTTGACAATTTTTCATGGGAGTTTCCTTTCAATAGTTCTCTCTTCTTGCTCATAAGCAAGCACTTGCAAAGAATTCAACTAGCAACTAGAATGCTTACATGGTTGCATTGGTTGTTCCATTTCACTTGATCAGGTGATGAATGGATTAGTTAGAGTAGGTGTGATGAATAAGCTCAATTTTGAGCATCGTTTTCAGTTAGTTTTCAGTCAGTCTTGAGTCATTTTATTGAGTCAAGTTTTTAGTATTCAGCTAGTCTTTAGCTTTTGACTCCATGCCCAATGGATAGGCACTTAGTCTACGGTGTTCTTGGCACCTCCAAGGAGATACCATCTCCAGTTGGAGCCAATGTTAGTGTCAGTATTTGCATCCTGCCATCAGTGATCCTCTTTTCATATCATATTAGGTCTCATTTAGAAATTTTGTAATTTTACTAGGTCGTCATTCCAAAATTTACTCACTGATGGTAGCCATAAAATAAATAAAAAATTTCACTTTTTCCTAAATTTTCATTACTTTCTAGCTCATTTTCATAATTTTTTGAATGACCATCATTCATGAGTTTTTATCACTTGTTTAAGTCATGTCACCATGAATTTCATTCAGTCAAGGCTCTCATTAGGTCTTTAGCGTTTTTCAAGGTTTCATTAGGTTTCTATGGTTTTTCAAGGTCCATCAAACTACTATCTGGATACATAAAATACCAACAAGTAAGAGAGTGACAATAAACACTTCTTATCACTCCTATCCCTCAAAATCATAATTTTTCCACAAGCCCTAGCCTATCGCTACAATTTGAATTTTTCTAGAATAGGCTCGTGTTTTTCCCGTTTGAAACTCTTCCCCTCACTCAATCCTTGAAATTTCACGTTCCCCTACTTCCTAACATCCCTCCCTACCTCCAAATATTTTTCTAAGAATTTAGAATCCCCCTATCCCCTTTAATTCCCTCATTCTTATAAATTGCCCAAATCCCCTATTTTCCACAAGCACTAAACCCTAATTTTCTCTCCCATTGACCTAGGTTTTTATATGGAATCAGAGACATATGAGCAGAGGAGGAATAAGGGAGGTCATATTAGCAAGTATGAGGCCATTCCATCTCATAACCATCATGTCTCGATCATTTTTCAAGAAAATCATTACATGGGACAAATAATTTTCCACACATAGGGCCAGTTTTGCTTCAGCTATGTTTTTGACCAAAACAAGATATATTTTAAAAAAGTGAAATATTTTTTAATCCATAATAGGCCAAGTAACAACAACATCCTTCATTTTTTACACTAGTGTTATGGTTTGGGAGGAATTCTAAAGATATAGTTGCTACATGAGAGTTTTTTCACTTCTAGAGCGACCTTGAGAAAATATGTTTTTATCCTAGCTTGAGTGTCCAAATGAATTGCTTGATAAGTCAAATGAAAACTAAACTAGAATATATTTCCAATGAGCTATCATGAGCTCAATTTAGAGTTGCAGAAGTCCTCCAAAGGTTTCCTGCAAGAGCACACTGCATTTTTGCACTCCCATTCTACACTTTTTTATCAATGTTGGGAGAATTGATTTTTTAGGGGCTATAATTGGTCATTTTCAGTACTTGATAGGTCCATTGTGTAGACAAGAGAGAGATATTTCCAACGAGCTATCATGATCTCAATTTGGAGTTCGGGAAGGCCTCCAAAAGTGGTTTACAATTTGGAGCTGCGTTTCTGGAGGGTGGCATTGCGCTTTCTGAACAGGCGTTGCGCTTTTGGACAAGCATTATGTGCTTTTTACTGAAGGGCGCTGCGCTTTTGGGCAAGGCGTGTTAATCAAGGTTTTCTTTGATGTCAATATGGCATAGTTGAAGATGTCAAATATTCTACACTATGAAGATGATGCATATTCCCTAAAACCTTAGTTTCAAGATGCCCTAGTCTAATGCCCATGGACCTCTAAGAATAATTCATATGTATAAAGCAAACCCTTTCCAAGCTAACCCTTACTCCTTGAGAAAAACCCAAATTCCATGACGACCTAACCCTAACCCTATTAAAACCTCCTGAATCTCTGAGATTATCTAAATACATATAAAAGCACATATAACTCTAAATACCTAAAGCTCTAAAAAACATACACCAAATTCTTAAATTATAAATCATAGAAATATATATATAAGATAATAAAATTTAAAAAAATCAATAAGAAAATTATAAATAAAAAAAGGGGAATGAACACTTCTCTAAACCACATGTAATATGGCATTACTTAATAAAATATTTCCAAAGTGATACATCGATGAAAAATGTACGCTAATGCTATAAATTGAATGGCTCCACTATACAAGTCGGCTTTAACTTTTTTGATGTCGGCTGACCATATGATGGCCACACTTCATATTAATACAGCTTGGTTTCCATTATTCTAGTATTGAATATTGAAAATGCAGTCATCGAAATAAAAATAAAAACGGAAGTCAAAACAGAGATACGGTTAGAAAAAACAGTGTTTGATTATTTTTTTCAACTCAGCTACAGATTCAAAAAAAGGAAGCAGGTTACAGTTCACATCTCGTGAACCTGAAAAAGCACACAAAGAAGGAAGAATATATTTTGGGCTTTGAAATCTCTTCAAACCGAATTGAAATCTTGGTACCATTGCAGAACCACTAGAGTTCGGATTCATTTAAAACTGGAATGGCTCAAACATATTTGGAAACACAATAGTCTCAGACCTGTTAAAATCGGTGCAGACCTCAGCCCTTATTTTTGCAATCATTATTCATTGTCGGACTGTAGTAGATGGCAGCATCTTTAGTTTTGTCTAAAAGGAGGCTCGGACATTCCGGTGGTTGTGAGTCAAGCATACATTGGTACATCAATATTCATTTCAGTGAATCAAACTGCTCACTGTAGTTTTGACCCTTTTTTTGAAATGGAATCTATCTGAAGTTGCAGTAATCTGTTTGAAATTACAGTCTCGGTCCTATTTGAAATAGTTGTGGGTTGGACTTGATAGATCACTCAGATCTGAGATCATTATAGACTTAGTGGAGCCCAGAATAGTGGATATTATAGCCTCGGTGGAACCCATAATTATTGCAAATTGCAGTGAAGTCTTGGCATGGTGCAGCGTTGAATTCTTGGCATGGTGCAGTGTTGAATTCTTGGTGTGGTGCAGAATAGATGGTGCAGATTGGTGAAATTGACCATTTGTGAACTAATATTTCAATAAATAAGCAAATAAGGATTAGTATCCTTGGAGTAGGAACTCCTAAACACAACGTTGGTGCCTTGAGAAGATAGGGTCGAAGCCCTAGAGGTCAAAGCCTCATCAGTGTCCAAGTTGGTGCTTGGAAACAGGTTAGTGTCTGTTTCATTAAAAGGGTTGGTGCCCGTACTCATATATTGTATACTATTATTAGAAAGGAAATTGAAATTAATATTAATCCTTAATATTATCATTATACACCTCTCTGTCTTTAATTGTGAAGAATCTAACTGGCATTAATTAACAATTGAAAAGAAATATTGATTCACCCCCCCCCCCCTCAGTATTTCCAACAATTGGTATCAGAGCTAGCTTCTTCATTATCAGGCTAACATCTGGAAGAAGGATTCTTAGGCACAATGAAGAACATGGAAGCAACATGGAAACTACCTATCTTTGATGGAACAAACTTTAGTTTTTGTAAAAAGAGGATGTCCCACTATCTAATGTCTCTTGGTCCTTAAGTATGGCACTCTGTTTTGGATGGGTACAAAGCTCCTGCTAGTCTTCCAATTGATCAAGATGAAAGAAGAGCCTACATTGCTAATGCCAAAGCTTTAAATTCCATCACTAGTGGAATTACCAATTCTGAATTTACGAAAGTCATGGATTGTGACTCAGTCAAACACTAGAAAATTTGGCCCAATTTCCAACGGCCACTTCGTCACGATTCCGACACATAGTCGTCGCAAGAGCGATAGTTTGAGGCCGGAAAAAACGTGGTTAGCCATTATGTCGCAATTTCGACGCTTTTCCACAGTGTTGCAATACCGACACATTTTCCGACGTTTCCAAACGTTGTGCCGGACTGTCGCAATATTGACGCATTGCAAAAGTGTCGCAAGACCGATGCCAAGAAGACGTGTCACAATACCGACGAACAATTGAACGTTGCAAGACCGACGCGTATAAGGCGTCACAAGAACGATGCTTATTAAAGTGTCGCAAGACCGACGCTCCGCCGGAGTGTCGCAATATCAACGCATTGCAAAAGCATCGCAAGACCGATGCCAGGAACAAGTGTCGCAATACCGACGTACAAATGAACGTCATAAGACCGACGTGTATAAGGCGTCGCAAGACCAACACTTATAAAGCGTCGGTATACCAACGGCGCGTTAAATTTAAAAAAATAAAATAAAATAAAATTACCAAGCTGGTGATGTCTATGAATATGGAATCTTTGTTATGACCGGGTAACCTCTCAAAGCTCAATATCACACTTTCATGCAGGTACCCACATTCTACTCTATGTTCATAGAACAATAACTCACTTCAATTTTTTTACCAAATGATTTTAAATCTGGAAATTTCCACTAACCTTTTTTATCAGCCTATTAATCTTCAAGAAGACTACCTTGTTTCTCTCTCGGTGTCAAAAATTTCACTCAATATAGGCTTCTAATAAAACCAAGGAAGTCTACTTTATTTTCTTCTTTCTGATTCATTTATCAATTTCTTGGAAATTGATTAATGAATGTATTTTACTGTCCTTATGTAGACCCTAAACAATAGAGCCTTTTGTATTTATTTTTTTCACGCTTCGGACTATAATATACATACTTTGTATCATAACCTTGGTCCCTAGTTTATAAAGCCCTTAATATATATTTGGAGCCTTCCCTTTGTATATTTTATTGAATGTATTAGCTCGACTCACAACATAACCCACTCTCCAAGGTTTCGATGTAATATAACAAAATTATTTCATATTCCGACCTTATCAATTAACGTCAAACCAATGGTTCGACGGCTTTAAACATATGCACAGCACCTATAACATTCGACCATGGGTTATACTATTAACACAACATTCATATTGTATGGTGGTTCACGGGCCCCACACACCCATCGTAATTAAACAGTGTTGAATCAACACAAACCACGGGCCATACCTTGGATTATTCTCCGTTCAACTCGTTGCACGATATCCATTCGATCTATCGCTACCCAGATCGAACGCTCCTTGGCAATATCGCCTTTTTTTAACGGGCGAAATTTAACACCTGAGATTTGCACGATATGGGCGGTATTTCCCTGACGACGTGGAAAAAATATATTGGATCACGTTATTATTTCCAAAACTGCTTCGACCCCCAAATACCACGCGATACCAGCGGTATCCTCCTTCAAAACCACTTCCGGTAAGTAAACCCAATAAGCCCTTTTCCCCGTCCCCACCATTTCCTGTCGGATCGAATTTCATCCGTTGATCTCCCCTTGTTAAATCGATGGTACAAATCAAAGCCCCGGTCTCGTTTATTTACCCCACAACTTCACATCAAATCTTAATTGTTTTCTCCACTCTGACAGATCGGATGATGCACATTCATTTTCGCATTTCTAAAGTAATCGAATGAAGTTGCCCAAAAGTTTTGCGAAAAAAGTAGTTTTGTGAAATCGCCCCATGCTACGTTTCCTCCTTTAATTTGATCGCATTCCAAAAGGGAAAAACCAGTTACCACTCAAAAGCGATGCGAAAACCATTTATGTTATCTCCTTTAAACACACAAACCACTCCCGCCCCAACTGCAATAAATGACATTGAAAGGTGATATAACTTGAGGTTTTATGACTTAGTTTTTCATTTTTTCCTTTGTATTTCGCCCAGTTTCCATATTAAACACTGTAATCCCTTTGCGAAGCCTCTCGACACCCTTTTCGAGCCATCTGCAAATCAATTCACATATAAATAGCCTTTCCCTCTGAAATTCACTCCCATAGAAGTTCCACAACCTCTGCCCATCAAATTCAACCAAATTGAAGATTGTTGCAAGTTTAGAAACTTCATCGACTGCAATTATACGTTTTATATGTATTTTCCGTCAAAATAAATCCATAAAATCTTCAATTTCAAAGAAAATTAAGCTAATTAGACTATCATTGCCTAAAATGAGTTGAAGTAGCCATCTGGGAAGTTTTATAAACCTTCAAAATACAAGGGAAACCCTGTCAAAATTTCTCCAGAATCCACATTTTCCATTTTAGCAGGTTTTTATCCATTCTAAGAGAATTTTCACTGCTGAATTTGATCTAGAAGACCTTCTGCATACAGTAAACCTATTTGTCTTCTTAAAACCCTACCCAGAGTCTCAAATTGCCAGAAAAATTCTTCAATTGACCCAAGTATCTAAAAAAAAGAACGTAGAAAACTGTTTAATCTTGCTCTGTTCATTTAAAATGACCAGAAAACAAGTAACTCCCAAAACTGGAGGTCCTAAATCCTAGAACCCTGACTCCAGCAAGCTTCAAAATCCCAAACCTCCCAGAATTGATAAACCTACTCCTGTTTTAACTATTGATTCTACTGAAATAGTTAGACCTCTACAACCTCTTGTTACCACTGAAGAAAGCAATCCTTTGATTGAATTAGATTACAGAATTGCAGATGCCATTCTTGAATTTGATCTTCTAGAAGTGCATAACTGGTGTCAAGATAAATTTGAAAATAAAGAAGCCAATGATATACATGTATGGGAGTCTAGTTTGCCCAAGTATGTGGTTCCCATCACCCATCCTGCTCAGGATTTCATAAGGTTATGTTAAATGCATTATATTCCTGATGAAAGGTGCATGGCTAACAAAGATAGTGAAGTCTTGTTTTTTATAAATGTTGAATCAATCAATGACATGCTCCAGTTAAGCCATAATCCACAATCAGTGTCATTTTCAATTGAAGACTTAACCCAGATGTATTTAGACCTATATTTCCCTAGAAAGTTCCAAATTCTCCATAATTTCATGCCCAATCATGTCGATCTTCCTAAGGTGAACCCTCCTTATGATAGCTTGGATTTTCCAGAAGGCTCTAGACAGGTCATTTCTATGCTGTCATTTATTTTGGGTTATGTTAATGATGAATTCACAAATGCCTCTATCTTAGGTTTCCTTTCCACTTTGTCTCCTGGACAGCAACCAGACTTGATTTTTGACTTTGTCAAATTTATTGCTAACAATATTCATTATTAGCTGATAAAATTTCTTGATGAAGGAGTGTTCAGATATACTTCATATCTGTTACATCTCTTCTTGCTCTTTCAAGCAGATAAATTTCCCTTTGCAGTACAGAAAATGGATATGGAAGGCAAACCACTGTCAGTAATATTTTGGACCTCTCTTCTAAGAAAGAATAGCAATGAGTACAATTATAGTGATTTCAATGATCTATTTATCAAACCTACTATCAGTTTGTTGGATAAAGCAGAACCACCAAGAATAAATGAAGATATCAAAAGGATTTTACAGTTGTCTGAAAACTGTAAAGTGGGTGATTGGTATTTATAAAAAAATCATTCAGAGATCAGAATATATGGTGCACTCTTGGCTCCATATAAATTACGTAGATTTGTGACTACAAGGATTTTTTCTCTAGATTATATAAGGCAGATTTTGAATACTGATGCAGTAAATTTCATAGCATCTAAAAAGAAGGCACAATTTAAATTAAGAAGTCAAATTGGCTCTTTCATTGTAAACAGTAGAGATGCCTTAAATGAAGTATCAGACAAGCTATCAGCATTCAAGTTTCAAGAAAGTTTTTTTTGGAACTCTGACCCTTAGGGTATTATAAGCAATCTTAGAATTAAAAGCAAATTGCCCCCATTTCTCCATGAATCTAAGCCACTTATTGAAAAAATTTCCAATCAGTTGGAATGGGTGACCAATACCTTAATTGATGATGATCAGGATAAGCAGACAGTCAATTTGAATAATGTGCAGGTGGTTACAGTGAATCAACTAGCAGAAGTATCAAACAAAAGACCAAGGAAAGAAGAAGGATATTTGGCTGAAACAATAATTGAAAACAAATTCAAAACAGTATACAACAAAAAGGCCAAAATGACTGCTTTAGAAATAGAAGAAATAATAGATGTGGATGACACTAATCAGCAGCAGACATATGATGAAGCCACCATCATTGTGAATGAGACACTCAGAGAGATTCAAAGTAAACAGGTACAAGCACAGGGTAAAGGCAAGGAGATGGTTGAAATGGAAATGGATACAGAAGCCCCCTCTTCTTCTTCTAAAAAAATTGAAGAAAATGATTTTGATATTCAAAAGAGGTTCAAGCTAATCAGAGAGAAAATTGAAGAAATCAAAGATGAAGTTTATTCTAAACTTCTCAAGGAAAAACCATGAGATAAGGACAGATTAGTAACTGCATTTGATTACTCAACCAACCAAATGATCATGACTTTTCTCCAACCAGTGGTAGCACATCCAAAATCAGCTTCAGACTACAAAAAGACAGAATTTGTAGTAAATGTTGATACTATCCATGAGCTGGATCAAATAGAATTTCACAGAAGTGCATCAGAAATGTTATATTCAAAAGTAGTAAGCAAAACAATGAGCGCCACTATGCTCCAAAAGACTGTATCCAACTTGAAAACTCAAATGAAGTTGGATAAAGCATCTTTACATGCCAAGGATTTGAGAATAAAATCCTTAGAAGATTTGGTCATTGAGTCTGGAGCAGATCCTTCTAATACTAAAGCTGCCAAGAAGTTAATAAGACAGAAAAATGATGATATTACAGCCTTAAGAAAGCAACTCAAATTACCACAGAGTGAGCACCCTCAAACAAAATAAATACTTCGGGAAAAGACGGAGAAAGAGGAAAATATGCAACTTTTTTTTTAAATGACAGCCCAGATAAAAAATATGGAAACTCAGATAGAAGCTCTTATGCAAGAAATTGAAAAATTGAAGAAAACTCAGCAGGTTTATGTTCCTACAGTTATTCCAACTGTAAGCACAGCAATCCACTCAACATTGGTAAAACATTTGGTACTGAAAGGAGTATTGGCAACTGCAGTGTCAATTAATTCTAAAGATATCTCTGCCACTTCTTCATCACAGATAAACACAGTGGGGGAAACAGATGCAATAATCAAAGCTATGGAAGACATGTCCATAAAATATCAAGAGATAATCAGTTTAAAAGGCACCATCAAAGATCTGGAAAAATCCAAAAGAGATGCCTTAATCACTTCCAAAGGACATGAATAGAGGGCTGACATATTACAGGAACAGGTGAAAATTCTTCAATAGTAGGTAAATCTTACTAAACAGGTTGCCTACATAAAAAATCATTTGTGGTCAAAAATCACTGAAGGAATTCACTTAAAATGGCCTTATATTCAAATAATATATGAACAAAAAGATCTGCTACAAGCTGCCTTAGCAGAAATTGATAAAACAAAGAAGGAACTTAGCAACAAACCCCCACAAGCAATTTAGCTCATATCATTCTTGAACAGTAAAAACAGGGAAGAACTAGTAGAATTGAAAATTCCAGACAAGATAGAGGCTATCCTTGAAATCAAAAAGGTCCTAACAAAGAGAAACATCATGAATAATCTGGAAGAGAAGTCTGATAATATGAACATATCAATCAGTAAATTCAAGACCAAATATGACTTGTTGCTAGAAGTAGGATTACCAGATATACATGCACTGAATAAAAAATTAATGCCACAAAAGGACTATGACCAGAAGATTGGATCTCATGCTAAGGAGCAGGCTAAAAATCCTTTGCCACCAAGATCTCCAAGTGGCAAAGTACTACTGCAAAATTTTGTTCTTTTTGGAGAATGAAATTAAGCACATGTTTATAGTAAAGCCAAAATTTTCTATGTACACAGAATTTGATGAAAGATATAGAAAATTAAAGAGTATAAAGATCCCCACAGCTCAACAATGGCAAGAATTCACAAATATGATGTGAATTTGGTAGGTAAAAGAGCAGGAAAATCACATGAAGAAATCATATTTTATTGTTATTTTATGGTGAAAAAAGCAGTTTCAAAGTGTATCAAGGTCAAAGTGTATCAGTAAAATCAAATTGTTACTACTGGTTATTTTTCAATTACAATAGTGAATCATTGAAAAACAAAGATAAAGAGTATTAGGATTGAAAGTGAAAAGAAGAAATGTTCTACAAGTCATCTTCCACGAGGTGATGCATCCAATGCCAGCAATGCTACCAGCAAGATAATCAGTTCTATATTTCCTTGTAAAAGAGAACAGCTTGCAAACTATTTTGCTGATGTCTCTCTTCTTATGTTATATTTCCTATTTTTCCTTGAAACATTATCTCAAACTTTGAGATATTTTGTAAAAAATTTATGTGTATAAATACTTCATCATTCGAAGTATTCATTGTGGAATAAAATTTCTCAAGACTACTATAGTCATTTCGTTGGATATACTGAAGTTGGTGTGAGTCAATTAGCGAAGCAGCAGACTGGAATTGAGATTAAAGACATCATAACTAAGGATTCTTGTGCTGACAAGATAAGTCTAGTATTTTTCCTGTTTTCATTTTTTTTCTTTCAAAAATTTTCCATACATTCATTTTAATGTGTTTCTATCTTTAATGATCAACTAGGAGAATTTAGACAGGATTAGTGATAAAAAGCTCCCTGTTTTTAACTAGTTGGCATTATTATGTTTTCTGCTTGATAACCGGACTATAGAATTCTTAATTGCTCTAGGTCCTAGTTTGACCCCCTCCTTCAATCTTCTTTTTCTGTAACTTAAGGATTCTTAAGTGCCCTTTTGTTCATATTTCACCCATTCCATCAAAAAAGCCTATTCAAAGCCTTAGAAGGTCATCTACCCTGCCCTTAGTACATTTTCATCTTTAAGTCTTATTTCCTAACTCTGCTTGCCTAGAAAGTTGACTCCATAGCCCAATGTTCTGGTAGATCTGGTTTACCTTGAAACACTTTTTATTCCCACCACTCTTTCAAAAAAAGTCCCACTGTCCACTCATAGCTAGCCTAAAACCCAATTATAAAACAAAGTTAAATCTTTAGGAGAGATCCCTCTCTGGAACTCAGGAAGGCTAGATCCTGAATTCTAAAAGAGGTTCTTGGTTACCCCTGGTTTTCTTAACTACAAAAATCCTCATCCCACAACCTGAGAATTACTAGGGTGATAACAGCTTCAATAGACAGGGGTTCTATCGCTATTCTTCGAATAGACAGAGCATATCCTGCTACGCTCAGGGAATAGAATCGACTCTTTCACACAGGGTATATTCGTTCAAATTACACACCGAGGACGTGATTTTGTCCTCCCAATAGAGCCACTATTCCCTTCTACAAACTTCCATACAGGGAAATCACATTCGATTCACTCGCAAAGAATATGAAATTCAAAGGCAGACAGAGAATAATACACATAGTTTATTCTTCCTAATCATACACAGAGGTTTCCTATTCGAAGGAATGAGTCCTTCGGGAGATTTTCAATAAAATACCCAGATATCAATAAGTCCACAGTTTTAATGAACACGGAGATCAAAATCTCTCGAATTACTCTTCTACTGTCAAAATCCCCAAATTACAGAGCCTATTCACACAAATTTCGATCAATCAAAGCATACAAAATTCTGAATCCATTCTTATAATAAATTCAAATTACATAACTTTCCTTGGTCTTGGCCTGATCTTCAGGTTGAATTTTCATAAGCTGCAGGTCAAGAACAAGGTAAAAGACTCATTGATAATCTTCAAGAAGGATCCAGGAACTATAAGACAATGCAAGGGAAAAGGATAGGGTTATAGTTTATCCACAATACCATGATTGATTTGGGGTGCTAGAGAAGATTTTCGAGATTCTGTGTCAGTTTTGTGCCAAATAAGGTTCCTTTATTAACCTTATTCTTAAGTCCTGGGACGAACATATTTATGGTTGGTTTGCATATGAGAAGCTAAGGAACCTCTTGCTTCTTCCCTACAGTTATATCCCTTCCTAGATGTCATTCTTACCTGTGTAAGTAATTCTAGCTAAGTAAGTAATTCTTACTTGTGTAAGTAATTCTTAATGTATGAATGCTAGCTATTGTATCAAATAGACTTGAAGATAAAAATTTAGCGATTCATAATTATACAAACAATACAATGAGGAAAGGGTTATCAGTTTTTTATGAGGAAAGGGTTATCAGTTTTTTATGTAGGGTTTATCAGTTTGACAGAAAGGGTTGATGAGTTCAGGATTCAGAAATGACAAAATAACCAAATGGGATGAAATGCATGCTTAATTTACAACAGAATAACGCAACAGAACTCTACCAGCAATCAACTTAGTTTCCAATAGAACATTGATAAATCATAAGACTGAAGTAATACACTGTACAACCTGAACGCTCCATTCCCCTCTAGATTTCTATATGTAGTACATAACATTCAATCCTGGTTAAAAATATTTAAAAAAAAAATTCTGCCAAATGTGCTAGTTTTAAGCAAATAGGTGACTTAGCTAATTTGAAAGTTTTGTCCAAGCATCAGTAAATAGGAGATAATCTGAGATTTTAATAGATGTTCACTGCATAAAATATGTCAAAATCCTATAGCTATATCCCTGGCCTGAGACTGCAATGAAGAGGTCCAAAGTATAGCAGCTTCAATAGAACCAAGCCTCAATATAGGGTTGCAGTAGGTCTGAGGGTTTAACTTATTCAAGTCTTAATAAAAAGCTACAACACAGAACCAAGCTCTTATGGTATATCTCTGTCCTCCAATAATGACAAACATTAAATTCTCTTGAGCATGGTAATAGAACTAAATTTGTTTACAACAGTCCACAAGATATCCATTCATTTCTATAAATTCTGCAAGAAGAAATGAAATTCATGTGTAACAAAGTATTATGAAAAGACTTCAAGAAACCAAAACTTAGCTTAAATATCCTAAAACTGAAGTTGGAAACATCATCTCTCCAAGGTTGTTAATTTTGCAATCCTCTGTTCAACATTGATACAAATGTCGAAAACAAGTTAAAAGATGAACCAAATAATAGCATTCAAAGGAAAGACTAGGATGTCACCATTTCTACCTGCTATCCTTGAAAAGAAGGAGAGATAACTTACATGCTTTTGTGTTTGCAAGGTGGACTTGAAGACCATGTTCATCCCAGAATGAGCTCAAAATGTACTTTTGTTTTTGGATTCGTGAAATAGAAGGATAGTGTTGTCAAAAATAGTGAAATGGAAATCCCATAAAGGGCCTCCACCTTTACCACCCATGGATTTTGAAATGAGAAACTCTCATCCATAAATATGAAGTCCAAAGAATGTGAGGCAGTCGACACCCTTGCCTGACTACAATGTTAAGGTATATAATAGACCCTAGAGATGATCATTTGAATCTCATATAGGATCATAATTATAGAGATCGCCAAGCATAGGAGAGGTATACCTTCAGCCTCTCAAATAGTAGGTTTCTTCCAACTATCTGAAAGGCTTAGCAGGTGTCCATGGATCAAAAATATACTTACTTTTGCTTCCTAAATAGCATTTGGGAGGATTGAAAAATAGTCAAAAGTGCAGTGATTCCATTTGCAATGACTAAACCTTAAACTTGCAATTTCTTCCTCTCTACCCATATGGAGATGAATTTGCCTACTCTTCTGGCAAAGAGTTTGAACATGGTGTATCCCAGCATGATAGTCTCACAATTAATTGATTCAGAGGTCAGGATGTATGCAGGAGGTGGAGGACTTGAGTGAACTACCATACTAAGGAGGAGAGCATGAGTATTGAAACTGGGTATTGCTTCTCCAGTGAACACTTGATTACTTATTTTAATGGGTTTTAGATATTAAAATTGTATTCATACTAAGAGAAGCCAAAATAGTAGAGATTAAATTTTCTAGATCCAAACACCCAATTTCCATAAAATCAAGAGAGAATTGGGTTAAAACAGTTTAGCAAATTGATATTTCAAAAACTAATGTCAGGAACAAGAACTGTAAGCTACTTAAACCCTAACAAGCACTTTTGAATTGGATGTTCATGGCATGTTGTATGCCCCATCTTAGTTAGATTGGAATTACACCTTGCAATTTGATAAGAGTTTGTATTTCCTGATGAACAAAATTCAACTTTAATTGCAACAAAAAAAAAAGGCAATCCTCTTGCAGAGTCCATAAAGGTGGTAGTTCTATATGGCCAGGCTTCACTTGAACAAACATGTCTGCCATTACATTTTTAGTCTACTCTGCCAGACAGAGTGATGCAGGGGCATTAGGCTCTAGAAATACTTTGTATTTTCTTAAGTCTAGAGGGATCTCATGCCTTTGAATTCTCATGTAGTTGTTACTGTTTTGAGTAAAATAAGTGAGGAGTTGTAAATGTTCTCTAGCCCACTAGAGGACATGAGGGAAGCTGATTGAGTTAGTTAGGTGAATAGTTAGTTTCAGTTTTTCGAGGGTTTGAGTCCAAATTTAGGAAGTCCAAGAGTCTTTGTCGAGCTGTAAGGGACCTTAATCGATTCAGGTCACCATTTTGTACAAAAGTAAGTATGAATGATAGCATAGGAGATCAGCCCTGTTCAGAGGTAGAGTGTAGTAGAGTTCAGGAGTGGTTCAGAGGAGGTAGAGTAGGTTGTAGAAGGCCATTTCAATTGAAGATCTGGCCGAAGAAAAAAAAAATTGTAAGTAAATTCATGTATATAATTGAAATTATTGTTCCAGTATTAATTGATTTAGTTCTATGTGGTAAGCTTGAGCTTCGATGAGAGTTGTATGAGTAATGTGTGACAAACTCTGTCTTAAGCGTTAATGCCTATGTTTTGATTCATAAGCAATTCGAATATGCTAAGGATTTATGTTGTAATGATTTGATTCTGGAATGAACAAGAAACTCAAATCAATGCTATTGAATTGAATTCTGCGGACCTTTTAGGTCGAGGAGTAGAATTTCTTGACCGAATGAGTATTGAATAAGGCGTTCTGAGAGAACTTACAATTTATATTATGTAATTATGGAACCGCGAAGTTCTGGGGGCTTAACTCGACGTTTGGTTATACTGTGTGAGCAATGAAATGAGGTTGGGTTGAGATCACAGTAATGTATGACTGTATGGACATGGAATCGAACGGAATTTGATGATGTTGGGAGTAGTTAAGTGAACCCATGGGTGAGAAGTTAAAATCAAAAGAACCTTCTTGGCGTAGTTGAAAGAATCGCTTTAATCTATGGTTGCGGTGTGGGATAGAATGCATAACAATGATGGATGCAAAGGGTTGTTAAACCTATGTGGGGATTGTATTAAGGATGCGAAGTCAAAGGAGTTAAGGTGGAACCACGAATGATTGAGGGAATGGAACCATGACCTGTAACAGTGAAAGCAGGCTTCCAAAACCGTATGTGGTTTTCGCAAAACTCAAAAGCGGTAAACAGAATTTGGAAAAAAAGTGTGATATTGGTCGCTGGCTTACACGTGGCTTGGGCGGTGTTTGAAAACCATGAATTTTGCAATTTTTCTGGGCATTAAGGTCCTGTTCGAAAATGTTTGCGATTACCGTCGGATTTTCCGATCAAATGATCGGATGGTGGTCGCATCCTGGAGATGCACGGAAGATAACGTAAGGGTAAGTTGTCTGTTTATGTGGGCCAAAGGTTAATACGCAGGGGTGCAAGAATTGTGATGTCCATCGGATCTCTTGATCCACGTATCGGACGACGTTCGCATCATGATGATGTGTGAAGGTTAATGGGGATGTTGTTGTGGGCCCCAAAGATGTTTATATATGTATCACTTGGAGTTAAATCCAAAGGCATGGTTTATTATAAGGTATTTACCTTTGGGGGGAGGATGTAATATTTGTTCATATATTATAGTTGGCATGCAATACCCCAAGGGGTACGCGATATATGTGGATATATATTATGTCGATGATAACCCGAACCTCGTATGAATGAATTCGTATGCTGAGGTATATTATAATTATGTGTGAAGGGTAAGCCATAGGCTTATTTCCGATTGAGTTATAAAGCTCAGGTGTGATTTGAAAGGGAAGCTCAATTTTGAAGTTTATTCGAAAGTCCGAGAGTTGACTTAAACATCATAAGGTGGGGTATTCCAATGGTTTGATAACCATTGTTTACATATACAAGCTTACGTGCAAAGAATTGAATTTCGGAGTTGTTTGGGTTACAATAAGGGTTCGGAAGGAAGTGGAAAAGAGGGAGAGCTTCCACATTTAAGTATAGGACTGAGTGCGTGTCCTTTTGATGAATTCATGAAGTGGGTTAGACTGTGATTTAATCATAGGTTTGGGAAAGGTAATGGTCCTCATATATATTGTTAGAGTTGGGCCAAATTTAAAATTAATAGGGGAAAAACATTGAAGTGCCTTGTTGTTATATGGATAGAGTGAGAGTGTGGGTTAAGTGAGGTAGCCCGAGCATCACAGAGCTGAGGCAAGGATGAAATGCATGCTCAAGAGTTCAACTTTTAGGGCAAAAACTTGAGAAATTTAAAGAAATTGCACCTAAAATTCTCAGTAACACCTACCTTCATTGGAAATGGCACTTTTGGTGCATATAAATAGTAGTAAAAATGAATAGATGATAAATAAAGGAAGAAAAACTAGACTCAATGCCTGGCTTGGACTTGCAAGATGAGAAATAAAGGCACGTTGACAGGCCATCTCACATACACCTGTTAGGACAATGCAATTTTATGGCAAACAGCAAATCAAATTAACTTACTCAGAATAGCTGCCCTCTATCCAGATGTGTCGAAGAAGGAGAGGGGATTACACAAGGATTTCCTTTCAAAACAAAAATCCATTGCTACTGTAGCTGTATAGTACCACAATCAACACTTTGCAGCAATTAACCATGTGCTAATCTATAATTCTAAACTAGAACACATATGCATGAAAGAAAGTATGAAGTTTTGTTAGATTGCATGAGTGAACGTCAGAGAGTTTGGAAGATTCAAATGGATGACCTCGCATAAATCTAGCACACCTCAGGACGAATCCCAAGCATTCTCGCTGTAAGAGGAGGGTCCTGAAGCGGAACGTAGAGTCTTGAAGGGTACACTGTCGGACAAGTTACATTTTAGAGGCCAGAGTGAAGTAATCATACCTGCGCTAAACTCAAAGACATAAGTCACCAAGAAGTGCAGCATGCCAATGGAGTTGTCCCTAAAGCAAAACTGAATGGTGATCCTGCACAAGATGCCAGCAAGATCTAGAGGATCTGATTTTTAGCATTTTAGAACACGATCTGATTTTTAATGTTTTAGATAGTTGTATTATATAGTGTAGCTGAGACATTAAAAGTATAAAATTTCTGTGTGATTATAGACTGCATGATTAATTATATTATCTGGTTTCTCAAACTCAGTTAAGATTGAAACTTTGGGACTAAAATGAATACAATGTTTCCAGGACCAGAAATTAGCCTTATAAATAATTTAGTTTCTGCCAGAGGTATATTTTTCCCAAGAACAAAAGAGATTGTAAATATGGTTGTAAAGGGCTTGGTTAGTTTATATGATCAATTTTACTGTATGCATCAGTACCAAGGCCCAAGAGGCAGAGTAGGAGGCTACCATAGCCCCAATGTCATTGAAATTTCAAGACTAGGCAAGGTCCCGAATTGTTGTGCAATAGAAAATCATCTCTAACCATTCCATTCTACTCACTAATCATGGCTAGGAGGAGAAGTCCAAGTCTAAACCTTATTCCTTGGGGAAAATTAGGTCCATGTTATGTCTGCTCATTTTCATTTACAAATATAAATGCGCTATTGTCCTGTAGCAAGGCCATTAGAGGTACTTACAAGCCACAATAAGGCCACAACTGTCTCCAATAAGAACGCATAAAGAAGAAGGCTTATAGGTGGGAGGAAGGGTGGATTTGAGCAGGGATAGGTGCCCTAACCAGGGCCGAGTTCTTCAAAAAATACAAATCTCATTTTAAAGAATTGGAAGAGAATTTTGTGGAGAACAGATGTAGGATTGGGTTTGAGTCTTGTGATAGCATTATGTGCTTGATGGTGTGAGGGTCACCTTTGTCTAAAAGACCAAAAAGGGAGGTTGATACAACAATAGTTAGAGGGATTGTTTGGAGGGTCGTTAGGCATAGTATAGGAGTGTTCCTTAGCAAGTAGCTCCTGGAATTGAATGTGCAGTAGCATAGGGGGTGTCTCCATAAGTAAGGGAAAAGTTCATATTGCTGGTTGGTCCATAAGTGCGGTAGGGATAGTTGAGGAGCAACCTCACCCTAGGGTAGTGTTTTCTTCCTTTAAGTGGACAAAAAATAGAAGCATCTTGTGGGAGAAGTTGATACAATGATGAAGCAATTGAATAAGGGCTAGAAGACTGCCCTAACTGGTCTTCTAGAAGCGCATAATTCAAGGGCAAGAGGGAAACAATAGAGAGTTGCAGATTGCCTCTTGGATGATGGCTTGAAGGGTTTCCTAGGAGATGACTCCAAGAAAATGGGAAAATCCCCATCTATTGCAAAAGGTATTTCCCGTCCTGAAGAAAAAATTATAATAGAAAAATCATGAAAAGAAAAGGCTCAAATCTCTCTTCCAGACTGGTGACATGGCACAAGGCCACATGGACCACTGTGATTGGTTGACATAACACGTTAGAAGCATGATGTTAGCATCTAAAATATCTAGGACATGTGGCACTCCATGATAAAGACACATGGTGTGTGGATTTGAGTTTTTCAGGTGGTCAAGTGGGCCAAAAATAGGTGAAATGTGGCACCACTCAGAGATTGACATGTGCCAATTGGTACAAGTGGTAGACAATTGGCATGCTCAAACAACGAGGTGATGCAAGAATGACATGAGGGAGAAAATATCAGAAAATCCCCAAATCTAGAGAACTAAAGCTCATCACCAACCTAAGATTGACAACTTTACATGATGTCACCTATGAAATCGTAAATGGAGAAATCATAGTAACAATAAAGTAACCTATGTAAAAATAAATTCGGATTCATCCTGGGAGTGGTAAATGGAGATCATAGTGAACAACACGAAACATGCAGAGTTGCTTACAATCAAATAGATGAAAAAACACATACAAAAAAACTAGATAATAATCATGAACAAGCTTAATATTGAATTATTAACTGTAAAGGAACTTACAAAATGTGACATTACAAACCTGGTCAAGTGCACAAGCAAAAATATCCTAGACATGACCCTGGTTGACAAGTTGTATTGCTCATGATGCAAGAGGATTTGTACCTGCACTGCCAAGTCAATCAAAATCCATCATTATCTATACAATAAATACAAGTATTTGATGTAGTATTTTTTACTCTAAGATGCATTCTTATGATAATGTTAGAACATATGTTGAAAATGTCAAAACATACCTGAATAAGCTCCTCTTCGTTTCAAGAACAAATTATTGGAGTCACATGAACTTGGAACAAGCCTCCCATGATCTGAAAGAGTAGCAACTAAGTCAACAGTGACTTTTTTGTTGCTACGTTGGATCGAGGGAGGTTTGCTCCAAGATTAAATCTTTCCAATAAATTATTCTCTACTAAATAGGGCCAACCACGTGAAGGTGGAAGCTCTTATGGCCCCTCCCCCCCCCCGCACATCACTCTCAATTCCCCAATACCCAATCTATATTTTATTTTTTACTTTCATGAGCATAAAAAAAAATATTCAATAACTAATAAAAAAACAATGCAACAAAAATTACGCAAGGAAACATTGAAATTAGTGCTTGACATAAAAATAGTATGATAAATGAGTTTTTTATATAACGTAAAAAACGTTCCAAGTATGGTAACGTTTGTCTTATAATAATACAATATTTTACATTATCAAATTTTTTTTTCTTCTTCCTATTTCTAAAGCTCCTAATTACATCATCAATATCATCATGCTCTACTCTTGTTTCGTGCCTTTCTCGCACTGCTGACTTAGTTGCGTAGTCACGATGTCTGGTCTCATTCAGTGACGGGGCATCGCCTACAAAAACATATAATATTAAATTTTAATTGTCAATTTTTAAATATCATTGAACTAGTTCGATAATATTAATAAAAAAAATTGCAATGAGATTATTTACCTGGTGCACCAGTTGTCGCCGTTGGGACTATTGCCCTGTCTTCCTCTCTGGTGGTAAGATCTTCAAGGGAAACATTTTCTGTCATTCAAACAAAAAACGTTATAAGGACAACCATCAAGGTAAAATTAGAAAAAATTATAAGTGGAAATTAATTACCGTCACAGCCCTCACTGATAGTAGCATTGTTGGCCTGGTCCCCACTACAATGATCAGGTTGCATGTGAGGAACATCTACATCTGGCTCTACAAATGGGTTATTTGCCTCGTCGGCAGTGCTGCTCCCCTGATTTAAACAAATTTGTTAGACATTAAATTTATGGATGAAAACAAACATATTGAAAGGTTAACGTTTTACCTTATCAGGCATTATGGATCTTGGGACCTACCCCAAGCTTCTGCGACGTTCAACTACGGCTTGATAGCCGAAATGGAAAGCAATATTTTTATCTTCCTCTGTAATTTCTGTTACTAAGTCATCACCCTACATTACATATGATTGTGTATTTTTAATGTTATTTGATAGGATTACAAAAACGTTGGAAGGCGATACAATTAATTATAAGATGTTTAGCTACTTACAATTCTTACGGCTAATTTCAAGTAGCCGCCCTGGCCTAGCTTGTGATGGCCCTTTTTTTTAATCCTACCTTTGGTTGCCTTCGAGGTGTCAGGCAACCTATCATCAAAAGATTGAAGTCAGATATGACGTAGCACACTTTTATTTTAGACATAGATAAAATTAAAGCTATTGAATTAAAGTTGTAATTTACCTTGCGGGTCCAGTTGGCATTTTTCCTTCTTTCTTTGCCCTTTTCTCTTTTCCGTCATGGATGAGTGCTCTCCACTCACTCTCTGGAACTGTGAGAGGACGCTCGTATCTAGGGTTAAATTGCAATTGTGTCCTATAGGTGTCCCTGGTATATTTCAAATATTTGCCAGCTACCCGAGCCACCGTTGTTCTGTCAAATGTGCCCACCCCAAAAAGGGCTTCTAGATAATCTAGAAGTTCTTTTTTTAGGTTGGAATTCTGGGAATTCCACCTTGTGCGTATGGTTGGGCAAAAAATTACCAATGCATGGCTCTCCAAAAACCTATAGAACTCATTGTTTCCTACACAGAAAAAAAGAAGAAGAAGAAGAAGAAGAAGAAGATATTATCATTAATTTAAAAATAAAAATCATGATAAAATATGTTTTAGATAGAGTACATGAAATAGTTAAAATATTAAAACTTACCTGGGAGTTGTACGTGCTTTATAGGGACACCTTCATCGTTCACCAACAACGTGCCATTAATGGTCCCTGTGGAGCTGACACGTGTAGCTCCAGGAAACGCAATAATGTAGTTGGCCATGTCAGCCTCATCATTGCCAACACGTTCAGCGGTTGGCTGGGTGTCTGCTTGGGCAGGGTGTGTTTCTTGGCTGGCACCTAAAGGAGTAGAAGGTGTATGAGAGGGTTGCTGGGAAATCTCTTGCCCTTGTGTCCCACTACCACCAACATCGGGTTCAGCAAGTGCCAGAAAACGCTACATACAAAAGAAATTTTTGTTAGTTTAGTCAATGTAAAAATTAAAAATCAAACTATCACAATTCATCTCATGCAGAACAAAAAAAATATCCTTTTGATTTTTTATTATTACCTGATATGTTTCTAGCTGGGTCATAAGTTGTTTTATCCTCTCTTCTGTTTCAGGTGTTTGAGGCGCGTCTATCAAAGTATCAAATTCTGACCTTGCATTTCGTGCCTTTTTTCGCAACAAGAGCACTGGAGATAGGGATGAAGAAAGCTCTTCCTCATAGAGGGAATCATCATGCGTACCATGGCTAGGTGTCTGCATATTTGAACAAAATTAATATTATTTCAATTATGTAAATAACTAAAATACCTGAAGATAGAGCAATGTTGGCACTTTACATGTTCTTCCGTTGGCCTCTTTCCGCGATCATCCCGTCTCGGGGTTGTTCCTGCACTGCTCTGATCAGTCTGCCACATTGCAATAAAATTATAAATATAAAAACTTGAAAACAATATCTAACTTGAAAACACAAAATGAAAACTGAAATAATTTCTAATAAGACACCAGAAGACAGAGTTAGAGTTTCAAATATGCCTTGCATTGAATTAAGTCCTGGAAACATGTCATTGCACATTAAGGCACCCAAACAAGAGACGAGTTGACAATGAGACTAAACTGGGTTATTTGTAGTGAAATTTTAAAATCTCAAAAGGTACATTAATTATTGAAACAAATCAGCTTCATAATTTTAGTATTATTGAGTCTGTTGTGTATAAATCACAAAAAAATGAAACAAAACACTAGAAAAGCAACAACATAATCACATTCTACTATAGTAGTGATCTGACCTCTAAAGTAGACTTTCTACTAGTTTCATCAGTACCATACAAACAGTGGAAATGAAAACAAGATACAACCACAGATCTGTAGTTATCTGCAAAACCATCCACCCACCAACCTCCTCTACTAACCTACACTAGAAACAGATGTATGGGGTATTTTTATAAGGGGTTCCTCAAAAACATCCGCTAGAGGTTCTTTTCCTTGTAGTAATTCTAGCCTATCACATCCAACTAATTTAAATTAATTGAAACTTCATAAAATATACTCTCCATTTTCACAACACAAGAATTTTGACAAAATCCTTTTCAAATTTGACATGTTGACCATGTCATGGGTAGACTTTCCATTTTTTTCATCTCAAACGGATGTGTCAAACCTTGAAGGTCATGGTCTAGGTGTCAAACCTTGAAGGTCATGGTCTAGGATGTACAAAAGTTAGGGATACTAGTGTTGGGATTTCTGCCAAGAAAACAGGTATTAATCAACAGGAACATAAAGAAGAGGAGGCAGACTTTGGACTTGCTATTATTGAAGAATCAATTGGTGAGTCTAGCATAAATGACAATTGTTGAAGGAAAATGGTAGGAAATAGTGATTAATTTTTCTTCTTGTAAAGACCAAATTCTGATGATGGAAATCAACTACCAAATTTTATGGAAAGCATGCTAGAGACTGAGGTTTGGGGAATTCGTTATGTATTACATTGACTTTTATTAAAAACAAAACTAAATCTACAGGCATGCCCTATTCAAGGAAAACGAGCAGCCCAATTTATTGCTCTATTTCAAATCCTAGGCATTCTAAATGGTAAAATCACTTTTCAAAATCTGGAAAAATTCTGTTTGGCCATACCATTTTTCCTGCTGATGGAGGAAGGGCCTGCTTTCTGGAGTTTCTTGCACGACGGGCAATTCTTTGCAGCAAGGGCCTGCTTTCTGGAGTTTCTTGCGTGACGGGCGGTTCTTTGCAGTAAGAGCCTACTTTCTGGAGTTTCTTGCACGACAGGCAGTTCTTTGTAGTAGGAGGCGTATATCTAGTAGGGTTTGAGTCAATTAGAAAAGGCAGGAGTTGTAGTACTGATCTACAAAGGCATATATCCAGTAGGGTTTGAGTCGATTAGAGAAGGCAAGGAGCTGTAGTATTGATTACATGCAGGGTAGCTACAGTGATTAATGTAAAAATTTTAAAGGCCCGCCATGATTAATCTGAAACCTTTGTAATTCATTTGAAATTCCTATTAAAACCATAGTTTATGGCGGTAATGCTCCACCATATAAATAGGTATTAAAACCTTTCAAATACCAACTTAGGTTTGATTAAAAAATGGCATATAATTTTAGTTTAGCTTGTACAATAGTAAGGCCATTATTTATTGGTTTTAAATAATAAACAACATGCAAAAAACCCACATAATTAGTAAATTATTTAAAGACAATAATTCCTACATATTAAAATATAAATTTATAACATACCAGCTCATACTCGAACATAACATCTGTATCAATATTCTTCTTCTATATCTTCTTGATCTTCATCCAACTGATCGACATCGATACCAACATCTGATTTAGAAACGGTGTTGAAATGATCGACCATGTCATCATCATCATCAATTATGTCATTTTCAATAATATCCTCATCAAAATCATCATCAATAATTTTTGCCTCATCTCCTATGTCTGGTTCATCTTCTAATATATCTTCTTCGTCTGTCAATGCATCTTCCTGCTCATCTGCCACTGCATCATCTTCTTCTTGATCAATATCATCTTCTTCCTCTACAGTATACTCTACTGGCCTTCCTCTTGGATCATATCTAATAGAAAATGACCATTCATTCTCACCTGTAACCTCTGAGTAAAAGACTTGTTCGCATTGGCTTGGAAAAACATAGCAATCTTTTCCTGCTTCAAACTGTGATGCTTTAACCATTGGAAATCCATTGTCATGTTGAATAAGTGTTCTATCATCATCACGTACATTCATTCATAGCCTATACCATTTGACATCGAACAAAACTATTTTGAAGGAATTAAAGTCACACTCAACTATATCATCTAAAAACCCATAATATCTATTTTCATATTCTCGAGGATGTCTATTACTCCTGGAGGAAACATTAGTGACCTGGAATACTGTAGTTATCCCACTATCAGAAGTTTTCTTATTATCATCCAACTGTTTAACGCGAAATTTACGACCATTGCACCACATAGCCTTGTGGTGTTTCAACTGCAATATTCCAAACATGAAAAAGACGCATTCTCAATTAATAATTAATCATATAATTTACACAGCATGAAAATTATCTGAAAAATCAAACTTTTTGTCACATTATAAATATTGTATAAAATAAGTAATGAATAAAATAGGTGAATTAATTGCTTACCTTTCTATCTTTCAAACCATATGCTAAATCGATTTCCCTGTCCGTAATGTTTCCATCTCCACTACGATACACTTCTCTAATCAATTCAGACAGTATTTTCCATGATAACCTACTGTCGTTACGTGCTTTACATGTTTCAATCCATTCACTCATCCACTCAAGGGTAGTCTTGACACTGCTAAAACCCCTGACACCATCCTTAAAAAAGCCATGGATAGCAACAAAATTGTGGCCAAGAAAATTGACCAAAACAAAGATAAAGCTATTCAAACAAGTCTTAGCTCAGATACTCCTAGTACCTCCACAAAGACTCCCGAGGCGACTGTGTCAAACAAGGTCTCAAACCAGAATCAACAAATTAAGAGCATAGAAAAGGTCATGTCCGAAAAAGCTGAAACAAATCTGCCCAAACTACAAACTCCTTTTAGTTTCGAAGGGGAAGTTTCCAAAATAAAAATTACCATACCCCTTACTGAGCTAATAACTATAGATAGGTATAGATCTCAAATCTTCAAAGTTTTTGACATAGGGAGCGAGGCAGATACTTTAAATCTAACTAACGACAAACCCGAGCTCTTATTCGGCCCAAAAATAGAAGGTAAATACCAAGAAGGATCTGTTTCTCCTTTCTATGTGAGCCTGAACATACGGGACAAAATATTACATAATGTCATGTTAGATTCTGGTGCCTCCCATAACCTCATGCCTAAAGCAGTCATGGAAAACCTGGGACTAGAAGTAACTCAACCCTACAAAAACCTGTATTCCTTTGACTCGAGTCAGGTCAAATGTTTAGGCCTAATAAAGAACCTAGATTTTGCTCTAACACAACTACCAGTGAAAAACTTAGTCATGGACGTAGTAGTGGCCAATATCCCTCCTAAGTACGAAATGCTACTATCAAGGGCATGGGCTGCCAAAATACAAGGTAATATTCAAATGGATATGTCATTTGCTGCCATCCCCGTTTTCAACCAGACTAGGAGATTATACCGAGAGACTCACATGAAATACATGGTTAGCAACCGGGATAAGCCAAACAATACTCCCATTTATTCCACTCATTCCAATTTAGATTCTTTTATCTTATACAATGAAAGTGATATAAACAAGTAGATAATGGAAAAGGAAGAAGTTCTCAAACCATTAGAAACGCATTTTCCGTTACTGAATGCAGAAACTAAAAACCAAAACTTCTCTTATCTTTCTCCTATTAATCCTGCATATCATAGGTCAAAAAATAGACTTGTAAATTTGAAGAAAAGCAATCTGTTAGTCCAATATGCATGGCTGGTGACATTACTTATGTTAATGATTCTCCAAGGTTTGATCAATACGTTGATGATTATGATTTCCAAACAGAATATAACTTTGCAGAAGACTCAGTTTTTTATTTTTGGGAGGAAGCTCAGTTTCATAAACTTGAGAAAAATAAGCAGTCATTACCGGTCATCTATGACACTCATGAGGAGAGCCTTGAGAAGAGTCTTGGACTCTTTGCCCTACTTCACTTCAGTCCATTAGAGATAACATTCACATAATTGGAAATCAACAGTTTTCAAACTTTGATGATGAGGTTTAGGAGGATGATGAAATTCTCGAGCCTGTTGTAAATGAGAAGCCTTTTCCTGAAATAGTTAAGGAAATCATTTTAGGCATGGAGTATTCCTTTACTCCAGATTTGCAACCACCAAGTTCCATTGAGTTACAAATTGTAGATGAAGAAATAGAGGCTGATAAACACATGGGAGTTGTCACACTATCCTTTCAAGATAATTTACTGTCAAAGTGTATCCATGCCCATCATCCTGATGACCTTCACACAGTTTTCATCTCGCCCTATCAAAACACATCAGCTTGGCAAGAGAACTACACTACAATATATGATGAGTCTGATAGTTCAAGTGATCATGAGCAAGGGGAAGAGTTGCTTTACCGAGAGAGTCCCAAATATAGTCAAGTGGAAGAAAGAGTAGTCTTGAATGAAGCCTATATCTCAAATCCTCTAGATCAGGTATTATTCCAAGATCCATTTTTTGTTTTCCTTAAGAAGTCTGAAAGAATAGTGGGTTCTATCATGAACAAGTTGCTGCCAAGAATGAGAAAAAACTTAAGCACTACTATCCAGAAACAAACCAAATGGGAGTGGCCTTTTCATTATTTCTGCATCATGAAAGAACTAAACCAGAATCACCCATGTAATCATCTACTTGATTGGTTACATTGGAAAGAAGAGTTCACCAAATGTGTATGTTGTGTATAGTTTAGGCTAGGATAGGTAGATAGTTAAAGCTTAGCGTTGTGAGCACCTTTCCAGTTTTAGATTGTTTGAAGAAAAAGTGAAAAAGCAGAAAATACAAAAACAGTAAAAAGTAGAAAAAGAGGGCAGTTTCTGAAAAGCAATGGTAAAGCCCCATGTTCCAAAAAATAGTCCTTCGGAAAGCGAGCAAGTCTAAATGCCGCTACTAGTACTTCAATGTCTTGTTCAGCTATCTAGCCTAATCATAGCTGAACATGTTTAAATTTATTTGCTGATAAGTTAGTGAGTGAAAAGGATGGTCAACATTGTGTAAGATTGACTTATCACAGAGAGTAGATTAGGAAAAGATATTGGTTCCACATGCCTAAAACAGAACCAAAAAGAGAAGCGAGGGATGAAAAACACATTGTACATCTTAGCCCCGCTTTTCTAGTTTTCCTTTTTGCAAAATAATATTTGTGTGCAGCTTGTCTTTTATGCCGCAAATGCATGAAAAATCAGACAATCTAACCCTGATTTGATCATCTTTTAAATTTCGTGTTTTAGATTAGAGAACAAAATCCTGTCAAACAGCTTAATCTTGACAGTTGATCTAGCATAGCTAGAGTAAGGAAGGAGTTCATCAGTTTAATCTGAACTCCCGGCAAATATAAGCGTAGAGTTAGATAGGTTCATTTTGCAAAAATAAAAAATATGCATTGTCAAAAAGGCTGCTAGTTCAAATGCGCCAAAAGGAAGAAAAAATGTTAGGAAAGATAGTGGGGTAGGTAGAAATATCATTGATGCTAATCATGCTGTCACTTTTCAGAAGCAGCATCAAAGAAGGTTGAAATTTGTCCCAATGGGTAAGGCACTGGTCTTCATAAGCCAAAGATCTGAGATTCTGGACACTTCCTAAAAAGGAGCTGCCCTCCCCAAATGGAGCCACTGTTAGTCATCAGTATTTTTCACCTGTTGTTGATGACTAAATTCTAGTTGAGTTTTCTAGAAGCTGATCTCCATATGTCAATTTGTCATCTAGAAAACCCCCATAAAACTTTTTTTCTCTCCTTACTTTTCAGTTCGCCCATGACAAGTTGAAATCCCATTATCAAATCCTACCTAACCTCAGCCATACTAAGTCTGTCTGTCAGCTCTCAAAGGACAATCCAAGTCTGTTCAAAAAACCTCCCCTAAGCTAGGAAGTGGCGCTTTAAGGCATTTTACCCTTGGCAACCATCAAAAGGCCAAAAAACCTCCATCTGCTACGGACCAATCATAACAGACCTCCCACTCTGCTAATGAAGTTAGTCACAGCTCTAAGTCGCGCCACTTACACGCCCCTAAGTCTCAGAAATGCATAAACCACAGTCTCAAGCTGATTTTAGGTGTTTTACACTGTTTATGGATTTTACAAGCGCAGGAAACATGTCAGCTTCTCAAAAGAAAATTCTTGGCTCCACATGAGAAGACAGTTTCTTCTCAATGCGAACATAAGCCTAAGATGCAATTGCAGGACAAAGAGTTACTCATCAAGATCTTGCAGCTTCATTCAGCATGATAACACAGTAGAAGAAAGACAATACTGTCAAACAGACTTGTAATTTGTCATGGCCAAGAACCTCCTTCATCTATAAGCAGAGGGTTAAGGCACCTCCTTCATCTACAAGTAGAGGGTGATGGCCAATGTTGACTTGAAGAAATGAAAACTGACTGTAAGACAGATTTGCTTTTAATAAACGGTGAAACAGTAACTAAAATTTTCTAAGGGAAAGTGATGATCAAAAGCAGAGCTAAGATCAGAAATGTTCAAATCAAGAAAAAGCAGAGTTTTTAGGTCTTATATCCAAAGAAATAAGATCAATTGAAGTTTCAGGCATCATCATCATGGCACTACAAGAAGAGACTCCATTGATCAAAGCTATTGTAACAAAGCATCTCTGCAGAGGTGCTAGTATGAGTGGCTCAAATCAGTGTTGGGCAAGAAGGCACTTCAGTGAAAAAGACCTCTGTGTATTCTTATGTTTCTGTTGGGTTGTGGAATATAGTCTATGGTTTCTAGATATACATAGAGAAAAATGATGCAAGTAGTATACAACCCCAGAAATAAACCATCTTGATGTCATTCAAAGAGCCAGTGCAAGTCTCGGCGTTGAAATCCACACTCCACCACAAAAACAAGTGCATTCTTTAGATGCAGTAGGGTTATTGACTTCTGGAATAGCATGGGTTGTTTCTCTAGCTGTTAGGGCTCCATTAGGAGGAAAATGGCTAATAAAATCCTTGGTGTCTATGAGTCATTCTAGCAGCCATTCCACATCCCATATATTTGTCTCCTCAACACAAAGATATAAACAGGTTATGGCCTGAGTTTTAAAACCCTGGAACAGCATACAAGGCTAATCAGGCATGTCATCATTTCCACATGAAAGCAACTCCTTATAAAAAGGTGCTTTTCAAATGTGGTTATCAAATTTGACACAGAAAATCTGGTTTGATCTCCTCAAGAGGCATTACCACTGAAAACAATTGTTCATGATATGTAAAAAGGAGGTTTGACATATTTTTCAGGTCCTGGTGAAATCTTGAGACAAATATAGGTCTTCATTATTTAAAGGTCAAGAAACACCAATTTGGTACTTTTTCAAGCAGAAGAAAGGGTTAGAGAAACACCCTACTTAATTGACAGAAGATTACAAACTCTGAATATGTGCAACTGAGTCTTGACACTTACAGTTGGGGAAAGCAGAGGAGACACATGGAGGCATAAGCTCTTAACCAAGTTGAAAGGATAGATCATCCCCTTGAAAAATGACAAAGACAGGTATGTTTTTCAAAGGCCAGAGGTATCAAAGATTCTGAAGTAGCAGTTAGGCTTCCTATTCAGCATAAAGGCATCCTAAATAAATACAGAGGATTATAAGAATGCAAGAATGATCATGATATGTGTTTTGAGTCCTAGGACCAGGTAAAGGTAATGTGAATATGCCACTGTCGAAGAGGAGGTCTCTCCACACATTGCTACAACAGATAAACAGTATAAAGGTAATAGGTGAGTTCGAAAAGCAAGGTTCGAAGTTTTGATTTGAAAACAAATACATCTTCGAACTTTTCAAATAAACCCACTCTCCAAACCAAATGACAAGTAACCGTTGGGATTTTCGCTTTTTCAAAAGAGAAAATCAAAGTGGCAAACTCATTTCAAGTCCCCAAGCAAGGTCAAACCTCCCTTTGCAGTTTTCAAGCGGTTAAACATAGTTTTCAAATCACTTTGCAAAGTTTTGAGAGTTTTTACACTGCGCGGCACTCCTGTAGAAGCGCGCAGCACTCCTGGGTGAAGATTTTACACTGCGCTACAAAGGCGCGTGGCGCTCCTATAGCCGCGGGTCACAAGCGCCCGACGTCGACCCGACAACTAAGAACCTCCGCGGCGTTCTTCTTCCTAAGAGTGCCGCGCATAATTTCAGCCTCCAACACGCCTCCAAATCGCTCCTAATGGCTACCACAGCTCTCCAAAAGGCATGCCACAATTTGTAGAGGTATTTTTTATGCGCCCCTCTTAGTTTTTTTTTTTTAAATGTTAAGTGGTATGAAGGGTTAGAAGGCCACAGTTTCAGGCTTCGGTGTGAAAACGAAATGATGTTTTCCTGTTGACCGATGAAACATCAAATGCTTGCAAGCTGTATTTTTTTTAAAGAACCATGAAATCGCCCCCACTACCATGGTGAAACAAGGTTGAAACTGTCAAGCATATGCGTTGTTTGAAACTATGGAGAAATCTGCCATGAACAGTTAAGAGGTGTGTAGATCAGATTAGTGCAAGGATGCAGTGGAGTATGAAGAGAGCAGTGTGTTGTTGGAGTAAATTTGATGATCAATTGAATGCAATAAACTCTGTCCTTTAAGCACAAGTAACCTTGGACTATGTTTTGCCTCTTGATTGACTGTGTTTATATGGATAAACATATATTGGTGAGTTGCATATGAGGGGTTAATGTTTTGATCAAAGGGGAGCTTCTTGACATTTAACTGCTACAGGTTTTTGTTACCACAGTACAAAAACATTTTTAAACTTTGTCGCCATATATATAAACAGTGTTTTTTGTTGTGTGGATACCCATTGTTTAAAACTGTGGTATAGTGTTGGATATGCTGATGAAGTGCCTACAAGGAAAAGGGTCTTGAACTCAAAACTGTGTTTTCACCTTCCTCTAAATTATACAAGAGTATCTTATATCATCAAAGCATCAAAGGGCAAGTTACCCTTACCACATACACAGGAAAAGACTATTGTTGACTGTGTATACTGATTGACTGTCTTTTTGTTCTTCAAGCTCATTTGTTAAGTTGATAGTCAGAGGTTGAAAAGGTAATTTTCTAGAAAGACAGGAATTTTATATTGAAAAGGAGCCTTGATTATTTGAAAGATAAAACTCCTACAGGCTTTTGTTAAAACCTTTGAAACATTTCCAAGATCTGTCACCTTTGTTCTATAAACAGTAAAATTGACTGTGTGTCCGCACTAAAGGTGACTATGTATATGGTGTGAGCTTTGTTGGTTGATTAGCATACTAAGACAAGGGCAGGATTTTGAAGTTGAGAAGTTTACCTTGGTCAAAGATACAAGAATATATTGTTGGCCTCCAAACATCACAGAGCAGGGTGACCTTGTCACTATACACAGCATATTCCCTTGACTGCCTATCTTCCTTTCACTATGTTTTTTCTTCTCAAAGGGTTTGCTGGTTGAATTACATATCAAAGGTTGGGAAGGCCACATTTTAAAGAAGCAGAGGTTTTATATTGAAAGGGAGCATTTTGCACAAACATCCACAAAAACACTGTTTCCTTATCAAAATAGTGGATTGACAGAATTTGACTTAAAGAAGGTATTTTAAAGACAGTGAGGCAATTTGGTGCTTCAAGAGCACATTTTAGCCCAAGATGCCACCCAGGCAAGACAACAGAAGTGGATTACACAAGAGATATGAGCCAATTTCTACTGAGGAAGTCAATGCACATCCATCCATCCTCTTCAATTTTCATGAGGTGGGTTGTTTGGATTTCTGCCAGAGAGTACAGGAGGTCAAATGTTTCTCGCCCTTGACACACTTATGCGCCTTGAGGTTCCAAGGCAAACATTTCCAAGTAGCAGGCCTTGATTTCAAGTTTTCCCCGAGATCGGTATCTAAAGCCACTAAAATCCCATATCTTGGCGAGAAATGGTTCAAGCAGGCCTATCTAGACTTGGATGGCTACAAGCCTTTCATCAAGCCCGAGCATAGAGAAACATGCACTGCTATTTTTCCTTTCCCTCATCTTCTTGCCAGCTATGCTCCTTTTATGAAGATCATAATGAAGTATTTTACTTGTGAAGGGAGATTTACCCGAGTTTATGCCTACCATGTCCGACTATTGATGCATTTCACTAGAACTAGGCAGCTCAATCTCCCTTACTTTTTGTGCAAGAGCATCGAGAAAATGGCATCCTTAGTCCAGAAGAAACCTCCATCTCAGCAAATAGCTTCTCTTTTCCATCATTCTCTGATTAAAATCATCATTCTTCATCAGCTGTAGAAGAAGGGGGTTTCTTTGGATGTTTTTATCAGTCACTCGGATTTCTCCATTGTCCCTCCAGTCCATACATCTCCCACCCCGCCTATTCATCGCCCTTTACCTTCCTCTAGCAGGCCTACTCCTAGAAGGCACAGGATCACCACAGAACAATCATGACAGCAAGAAGAGGAGGGGAATGAGCAAGTAGAAAAAGAGGAGGACAAGCATGAAGAAAGTGATGAAGGACAGCAGCTTGATAGTGATGGAGGTGAGCAGCAGCTTGAGCCACTAAGTGAGCATGGAGTTGAAACACAGCAACAGCTTGATTTTGATGATCAGGGGTAGCAGTTTGAACCACAAAATGAACAGGGGATTGAGGTAGAACAGCAGCTTGATGTTGGTGAACAAGGGTAGCAGTTTGAGCAGCATGATGAAGGTGGGCAACAGCAGTCTCCATATGACATACAGCAGTCCTCTCATGACACACTACAGCCTCCTCAAGTTGCACAGCAGCTTCAAGAGGAAAGGCTTTTTCTGGAAGGTGACAAACAAAGTGACAAGGGCAAAGCAATCATGCTTTCCTCTCCCGAGAATACTAAGCCCAAAACAGCAAAGAATAAAATGCTCAAAGTGGTCACTCCAAAAGTAACAAGAAATATCCGGAGCAAAATAAAGTCGCCCAAGAAACCTCTCACTAACTTTCCAAGGAGGAAGAGTGCAAGATTAGCCTTCAAGGGCAAAGGGAAAGGCAAGATAGGAGAAAGTCAAGAACATGCAGGTGCATTGGCTATCATCCCAATCCAAAGTGATGACAACGATAATGAAGCCCACATTTTGGAAAACCTTCTAATCCATCGAGAGGGCCAAATTGAAGCATTGGAGAATGACCTTCATCGGGAAAAGAACTTCAATCGTTTCTTGGAGATTCAAAATAGACAAATGAGTGTCCATATGGCAGTTTATGAGACACAAGCAATTAAATACAAGAATGAGGCTGCCAAAGCAAGAGCAAGAATAGAGGAGCTCATAGGTGATTTTGACGAGGATGAAGAAGAAGACCAGCCTAGGCGGAAAGGGCCTAGAACCATAGGGCTTAGAAGAGCCCTTGAAAAGCAAAAGGAAGAAGAACAAGCCCATCTTCAATCCACTCCCCTCACTGCACTTCTTGAGCAAGAAATTGAAAGCAATAAGGAGGCATGGCTAGAAAGAGCCAATAAACATTTGGAGATGAAGCTTGAGAAGGCAAACAGAGACTTGGAGCTGCAAAGGAAGATGACACAACACTATCAAAAGCTAAATCAGTTTGCCCAGCGCAAGCTAAAGGCCACTCAAGAGAAACTGAAGGAAGCAAAGGGGAAGCGCCCAGCACGGAAAAAGAATAAGGGCACATCAGCACTCGATATTTTCGCTTCAGTTTCAGAGCATGTTTCCAAGGACCCTTGAGGGTCATGCACACCAATTTTGGGCCCATTTTGACAACTTTTGGTTTTTTGGCATTTTTGAGTTTTTGATAAAAAACTCATAAATTCGCCATTTCATTTTGAGGATTCATCAAGGGAGGAGAATGATATCATTGGATTCCATAATTTCATGAGCATGCCCTCAGTGATTTTCAGAACATTTGGAGATCATTGGCCCCTCAAAACGGCGAAAAAGGCTCTCTTTTTGCACACTCTGCCCGGTCTATCAGCAGACTGCAATTTTCTGGTTTTTTGCACACAGGTACATATTTGGAGAACTTCCAGGCATCATATTGGATAAATTTTATTTGTGCCGGAAAGTAGACACTTAGAGCTTTCCAACGAGCTATCATGAGCCTCGTTTCGACACCGGGAAGGCTGCCAAATGTTTCCGGCAAGTCAGGGGACCTTTTGCTGATGAAAATTTGAAGTATTTTTGTAATTTTTGAACCTCTAAAATTTGCTTTTTCCAAATGTGCGTTTAGCTATTTTTGCACTTGGAAAATGATGCAAAGTCAATTATTTTTCCTTTTTTAGCATTTTCTAGATATTTTATGAGATATTTTTGTGCCTTGGGCTTTGCAAAGCCTCAAGGACAAGTTTAGATATTTTGATTAGGCCAATGAGGATGCAAGTTGAACCATGAGGTTTTCCTCACTTGAGCCTATATATTCCAAAGGCTTTCATTGTAAAACAAGGTTGAACTTGAGAAGAGAAGCAATATATTGGTCATATGAGCTTTGAAGGAAATACTTGTGTTATGCTTTTGGATTGACTCTTGGATGTTCTTGGATGAATGAAGAAGGATTGTTGATGGATTCCATGACTTGGTAGAATGGTATAGTGTCTCTTTCTATGTTGTTGTCTTCTAGTTTTCATTCATTAATACATGTTTATTGCTTGCTATAGATCAGTAGAGAAAAATTTTGAGACCTGCCCTTAGAGGCACCTCAAGTTTCTTGTTTCTTCATAGCTTTCATGTCTTCTTCCTCCTTAGTCATACTAAAGAATTCTTAACTGCTCTTTAGTAACTTGAGGATATTGTTGCTTATTTCATTAATGGTTTTATGCTAGCTAAGTATGAATTACGGTATGCCCTGCTTACCAATGGCCAGCCATATCTCCATCCATGAAATTTCTCTTTGATTAATTAGATTATCATCTTGTTGAACCAAGGAGGCCTAGTTTTGATCTAGCCCTTTGTCTAAAACTATGAAAGCTTGTTTGTGAAAGTGCCCAATAACTTAAAGACTGTGTTTAGGCGTTCCAGCATAGTATTTTGAGTTTTCAGTCTGTCTTATGTGTTTTCCCCAAATTCTGATAGCCATTTCTCGAAGTTAGAGAGTTATACTCCTCTATGCATGGCTTGAATGTTTGTTTCTATGTATTGATTAGCCTATAGTTACATTTTGCATGATTAATGGTTTTCCCTACCATGTTTATGTCTTCTATTAAACTAGTTATGCTTGAAACTCTTTGTTGTTCACAAACTTGATGTCCATTTACTCCATTTTGCCCAAAGATCCTTTCTACCTTGAATCAAATCGGCCCTTCAACAGCCTTGTATCAACGTCTTATAGCTTTCTTGACCTTTTCGACCCCATAGCCCAGTTGATCTGACATATTTTTACCTATCTCGTATCTTTGATCAGTTTCATCCCTCACAACTTAAAAAACAAAAAAAACAAAACCAAAAAACTTACTTCATAACTAGCCTAAAATCATAACACAATAATCAAACACATAGATATCCCTTACACATATAGAGAGAGCCCTCTCTGAGTCCAGGAAGGCTAGGTCCTTGGGCTCCAAAGCTTGGTTTGATGTTACACTGTCATTTGGCTTGCCAATCAGCCAAATCACGGGACCCTAACATACATGATGTAAAAAAATGAAACATTATATGTATTATACATAATAAATCTTTTACCTCTCACTTTCTTCATTCTACCTTTTCCCAACAGGTGCTCCACTTCAAATTTTTTGATGGAGTTCACATCCCAAATGCAATCCACTGCCCTCATAGCTGGCATAGCTAATATAGGAAGATAATGACTAATATACACCATGGATTCATATACCACATATCCCTCCACCATATAACCCTCAGGTCGTAGTCTTTGTCTAACCAAAGCCTTCAAGGATTTTAGGTGCCTCTCGCCCATCCACATTGACCTTGTGTGTACTGTTCTACACATTTCAATCTCCTAAACTTGGTGTATCAAGTAGTGTTCTTATGCATTGAAAAATGTTGGAGGTAGGTACTTTTGCATTTCACACATTAGCCAAGGAATTTTTCTCTTCCAATACTTTATTTCATCTTGATGGATTTCTTTCAATGACAACCATCTGCAAATCATTACGCAAGTTTATTTCATTGAAACATAATATATATTTCATTACAATTAAATTAATACATCATTTCATTAAGTACGAAAAGAAATTGTAGCAATTAGATTTTGCGCATAAATCAAAACTACTTACCTCATCTATTTACTAAGACCATATATAACTTGTTTGACATTGTTGTCGAAGTCATTTGGGAGAGATACAGGTAGAACATACTATAACAATAAAAAATGAATCGTTATTGGTTTCCAAATTAAACAGAAAAAAGGAAAATTTAAAATATGTATTCAAGCAATAACATACAAAAATGTATACCAAAAAAATTACCTTAATAAAGGTATGCCAATCATGTGTTTTCACCCCACTGAAGTCACCTTTCTTCGTTAAGATATTATTTATGTTTGAAGAAAAACCTGTTGGAAATTTAATTCTTCTAACAACCTCTTTTACATCATTGCTTTGTTTTTTTGTTAATAACCATGGAATATTATTATAATTTCGACCTCCATTGTTATTTGATCTGTCGATCACACTTTTCATTGCATGATTCGATTTCTCAATGTCAGCACAAATTTTGTCAATTTTATCTCTATCATGTGCACCATCTATGGTTTTCCATAACGTTTCTGTCACATTCTTCCCGACATGCATTGTATCAAACAAATGAGCTATTTTTAGGTCCTCATAGTAGGGCAACCTCGCGAATTGAGAAGGATAACATTTCATTCCGGGTGGAAGTACAATATTAGTACCTTCACGGCGACGATGACCTTGATATCAAAGAATAAAATAAATCAGAACAATATTAATTATAAAATACAATAAAATAAATTCATTAGTTAAAACAAAAATTCCAAACATTACATAAACAAATAATATATATATATATACACACACACAAATTACGTACCAGCTGCTTGACGATTATTAATTCTGTTATATTCCAACATCCACAACTGAGGTGTCATTCTTCGTGGTTTTAATCCAGTTTCTTCTTTATCATTGAAAATATGTTTTTCAGTAGTACGATACTTATGGTTCCTAGAGAGGAAGTGCCTAAACTCATCAAACACTATCTTTCTTAAGTATGGCGAATGACGATACTTCATCTTAGGGCCACAAACTGGACATGCAAATCTACCCTTTTTTTGAAGACCTGCAATAGATGGATCAATAACAATTAATATACTATGAGATCATTTTTAACACATGCAATATTGTATATCTAATTTAGATAATTATGTATTATATTAAAGTGCAACGAAATATTACATACCACAAACATGTGTTAGTCCTGGGGCATCATGAATTGTCCATACAAGCATTCCACGACATTGAAATCTCTTCTGCTTGATTGGTTTAGTGATGCCATGCCATAACTGTATTAGCTCATCGATAAGAGGCTCAATATATACATTCATATCTTTGACCTAGTACTTACCTAATTGTTCAAAATTACGGTACATAATAATTACTACCATGATATATGTATATATAAGTAAGTAAATAAATAAAATATATATTTATGCAAACAACGAGAGAAATGAAAATGTTACAATCAAAAAAATAATGTATCAAATACCTGGAATAATCATAGTTAACATTATGTGCTCCCTCTTTATTGACATCCAAGGAGGAATGTTATTGTTGATAACGAAAATAGGCCACACTGAGTAAGTAGATCTAAGCTCTCCGAATGGATTAACACCAATGAAAGCGATGAAAAGCACGACATTCACGAGGTTCATTTTTAAAATCTGCATCTTTTATGATTTCTCAATGCAAATGTTGATCCCCATCACTATTATAGCCCCTTATTATTGTTAGTGTAAACCCCCTTATTGTTATTATTGTACCTTGTAACCCCATTTTTGTTATTATTGTGCCCTTAATTATTATGGTTAGGTGGTGAGATTACATTGTATTGTAAGGATTACATAACGGCCCCATGGACTCCTATATAGAAAAGGAGGTTTTGTGAATTGTATAATCCAAGAGTGTTCATTTATGTAATGCTGTTAGGTTGCCCCCTCGAAGAGGCTCATTTCTAAGGCGTTGATATCTCTTTTCTTCTCTTTTTGGAGCTGGTTACACAACATTTGGTATCGGAGCTTTGGGATTCTAGGGTTTCGCTGCTCCAAATAGGTCATCGTGGTATTTTCGCTATAACTTTTTTTCTACGAAGATTCAGAAGCTGAAATTTTTAGGGTGCGAAGCTGAAATCGTGAGGAAGGTTGTCTAAAAATTTCAGATCTTGGTTCGCAATATTTGAGGAGATATCATCTGTGGAAGTTAGGTATTTTTTCAGGCTCATAAACAGGTCATCGTGGCATTTGCGCTAATAAATTTTTTTGTAAGAAGGGTCAGAGTCTGAAATTCATATGGTGCGAAGCTGAAATCCTGAGGAAATTCTTCAAAAAATTTCAGAACTTGGTTCACAATATTTTTGGAGATATGATCTGTGGAAGGTAGTGCTTTTTCAGGCTCCTGAATTTCATCTCAAAGAGGTGATCGTGGGAAAAGTTAAATAACTCTCTCTCTGAAGATTGGATTGGAGTGTTGTCAAAATTGGTCACAAGTACACAGCCTGTAGTTTCTTCGCTATCAATTTCAGAGACAAAGAACAAAACAGTGACACGTGGCAAGTCGTACAAGTTCGCTCTACTGAACCAGTCCAGAATTAGGTCATTGTGGGAGATTGGACACAACTTTGTCTTGGAGCATCAAAATCAAGTCAGACCTATGGCATTTGAAAGAAGCTTCAGAGGGCTACTACAGGGCTGAATTTCAGATATCGAAGATTTTCAAGCACAGAGATAATACAATTTCAATATCGAGCTCCTCAAAGCTAGTAAAAGGTGTGTATTTTTTTTCCGAATTGCATAAGTTTTGTTTGAAGAATCAAGTTGAATTGATTGCAAGGGCCTATTGTAGAATAGATATCAATATTGGAGTCTGAAATGGCCCCTAAAAAGAATTCAACACCCATTAAGCCTTTAGAAGGCTCTACTATTACTCATGAAGATGAAGAATGGCAACATGACATGTCGAAATTACAAGAGCAAATGCAACAAATTTCGCTCTCGCAAAGAACAACAAAAAATGAAATGGAAGTTTTGAAGAAAGGCGTGGAAACTAAGATGAATGGTTTGGAAGCTAAGATGGATGGAATGGAAGTCGGCATGGAAGCTAAGATGGATGACATGAAGAATGATCTAAAAGCATACATGGAAGGCTTGATGACAAGCTTAAAACCAAAAATGATTCCTAATGGCGGAAATATAGGAGAAGAACCTCCTGATGAGAACAAAATAAATGTTAATCATGATTCCATAAACTCGAATGTTGGCGGAAAGAACCACCATATTCCAAAAATGAATATGAGGAAGTTTGATGGAAAGGATCCTGTAACATGGATACTATAGATGGAGCAATATTTTGATCTCCATAACGTGCAAAACACGCAAAAGGTACGCATTGCAACTTTACATTTAGAACAAAATACATTTGTATGGTATCGATGGCTTTGCTCCCATAAAAAAATTGTCACTTGGTCAATTTTTACGAAAGAAATGATAGCACATTATGAGGATACAAAGAGCAACACCTTCTTTAGCCAATTGATAAATCTCAAACAAAAGGGTTTAGTGGGGCGGCACATTGAGGACTTCCAAAAATTGAATATAAGGGTAACTGATATTCCAGAGGAACACAGGATTGATCTCTTCATAGGCACTTTAAAGGATAACATCCAACATGAAGTTCGCGTTCTGGAACCTAATTCATTGGAGAAGGCATTCAGGTTGGCAAGAAAATTTGAATGTAAAATTATGGCGGCAAGGAAGCCTACCACTCAATTCTATAAAGAAGGAAGTGTTGCTACGCCTAGATTTCCACAACCTACAAGGTTGACACCACAACAATTGGAAGAAAAAGAGCAAAAGGGCTTTGCTACAGTTGTGATAGCAAATACACTAAAGGTCATAAGTGTGCTGAGAAGAAATTATTTTACATAGATTGTGAAGAAGAAGAAGAAAATGAACAAGAAGAGGATATACACCGGGAACCACCCCTAGAAGAGGAAGAAATGAATCCGACCATATCGTGTAATGCACTGGCAGGAATTACCACTCCTCAAACTCTCAAGATAGAAGGACATATAAAAAAGAAAAGGGTAATAGTGTTGATTGATTCGGGTAGCACCCATAATTTTATTCATTATAAGGTAGCCAAGGAATTAAATTGTTTCCTATACCCAGCACCAGAATGTCAAGTGATGGTTGCAAATGGAGGAACTATAAATTGCTCTGCAAAATGCCATAATATCAAGCTAACCATGGGGGAATATGTATTGACTAGTCCAATGCTTGCCATTCCTATGGGAGGTGCTGATGTTGTACTAGGAGTACAATGGTTACAATCTTTGGGGACGGTAGCTTTTAATTTTCAAGAACTTTTCTTGAAATTTTTTTCAGACGGAAAGGAAGTTGAATTGCGGGGTATTGCAGGGAAGCCAGGAAGGATAATAAGCTCTAATGTCATGACAAAGCTTCTAAAGAAAGAACAGCGAGGCGTAATTGCACAATTATGCTCACTAGAAGTTCCAACATCAAAATCATCTATTTCTGCAGATCTCCAACAAGTCTTGGACAATCATTCCAAGGTGTTTGAAACTCCCAAAGGACTCCACCTATTCGTGATCATGATCATGCTATTCATTTGATTCCAGGAAGTGTTCCTCCAAACATCAGGCCTTATAGATATCCTTACTTCCAAAAGAGCGAAATTGAACGTATGATTGCGGAAATGTTAGAGGCGGGTATAATTCAACCTAGTCAAAGTTCTTTCTCTGCTCCTGTAGTATTGGTACACAAGAAGGATGGATCATGGCGAATGTGTCCGGATTATAGGGAGCTCAATAAGCTCACCATTAAAGACAAATTTCCCATTCCTGTGATTGATGAATTATTGGATGAATTACATGGAGCAATTTATTTTACCAAGTTGGATCTTCGTTCAGGGTATCATCAAATTAGAATGAAGACTGAAGATATTCCAAAAACGGCATTTCGAACTCATGAGGGTCATTATGAATTTTTGGTCATGCCTTTTGGCCTTACCAATGCACCTTCTACATTTCAAGGGTTGATGAATTCCATTTTAAAACCCTTCCTTAGAAAATTTGTGCTAGTATTTTTTAATGATATACTAATCTACAGCAGGTCTTGGAAGGATCATGTTGAACATGTTGACAGGGTGCTCAAACTATTGCGGGAGAAACAATTATATGCAAAAACATCCAAATGTTTCTTTGGAGTACAAGAGGTGGAATATCTGGGTCATATTATATCTCACGAGGGTGTTAAAGTAGACCCTAACAAAATTAAAGCCATTAAGGAATGGAAAGTCCCGACAACCATAAAGAAGTTGCGAGGATTTCTCGGGTTAACGGGGTATTATCGCAAGTTTGTTAAGAATTATGGGAGAATAGCAGCACCTCTAACAACATTATTGAAGAAAGATGCATTTTCATGGACTCCTGAAGCAACTAAGGCCTTTGAACGTCTTAAGAGGCAATGTGCCTAGCACCGGTCTTAGCTACACCAGACTTCACAAAAACCTTTATTGTGGAATGTGATGCCTCAGGAAATGGAATTGGTGCAGTTTTAATGCGGGAAGGAAGACCCATTGCTTTTGAAAGTCGTCCAATCAAAGGAAAGTATTTACAGAAACCTATTTATGAGAAGGAAATGTTAGCAATACTACATGCATTAAAGAAATGGCGAACTTACCTAATGGGAAGACACTTCAAGGTAAAAACTGATCATGATAGTCTTAAACACTTTTTGGAACAAAGACTATCATCAGAAGAGCGGCAAAAATGGGTCACAAAGATGTTGGGTTATGACTTTGAAATAATCTACAAAAAAGGAAAGCTTAATGTTGTTGCAGATGCACTCTCAAGAAAGAATGAAGAGGTGGAAGCATTTCTTTGTGCCATTTCTATTATCCAGCCAGATTGGATAACTGAAGCAAGAGATGAATGGAAGAAGGACAAAGATGTATGGACACTCATTCAAAATTTGCAGCAAGATCCTAGTACATCTGATACATTTAGTTGGAAAAATGATTCCTTATGGTACAAGATCGCTTATATCTTTGTAAGAATTCCCAACTAAAACAAAAGATTCTTTTGGAATTGCACACTTCTCCTTTAGGAGGACACTCAGGATTTTTAAAAACTTACCACAGGGTGAAGAAAGAATATTTTTGGGATGGCCTTAAATCTGATATTCAAAAGTTTGTGGCGGAATGTTTGGTTTGCCAGCAGAATAAAGTGGAGACAATTAAGACCCCGGGACTTCTACAACCTTTATCCATTCCAAGTCAACGTTGGGAGGAGATTTCAATGGATTTTATCACAGGTTTATCTAAGTCCGAAGGAAAGAGTGTCATCATGGTGGTAGTTGATAGACTTACCAAGTATGCACACTTTTGTGCATTATCTCATCCATTTAAAGCAAGTACAGTTGCTGCTACATTTATGGACAGAATTCAAAAGCTACATGGAAGCCCAAGGGTTATTGTGAGCGACAGAGATCCCATTTTTACTGGAAATTTTTGGGCGGAGTTATTTTCTTGTTTGGGTACTCAATTAGCTCATAGCTCATCTTATCATCCTCAATCTGATGGTCAAACTGAGATAGTAAATAAATGTTTGGAAGGATATCTTCGTTGTTTTGTATCTGATAAACAAACACAATAGGTCAAGTGGTTACCTCTTGCTGAATGGTGGTATAACACTTCCTTCCATACTGCAGCAAAAATGACCCCATTTATGGCACTTTATGGATATCATCCACCATCCATCACATCATCTTTAAGGGAAATTCGAAGGTTCAAGCA